>JAGEOH010000416.1:0-50000 GCA_032207245.1 Pardosa pseudoannulata
TTAATGAAAAAGGCAAAACGACCAATGCAGGACCTAAACCAAGTAACTCATTCAAAAGAACAAAATTTAGATAGTCTACAAAAGAGTGATCTTAAAGCTAAGAGAAAAACTCGGAAGGGTATCACCAACTGGAGTAAGAACAGACAAGATGATAAAATTTTAGACACAGCAGAAGGTAGCTCTTATAGTTCAAGAGATTTGCCTCCAAAACAAATACAGTCGGTATGCCACGAATATGAAAATAAAGAAGAAAAAAGTTCTAAGCATTCCAACAAAAGGGATGGAATGGAAAAGTGGAGGATAATACTCAAGAGGAATTAGCAAAAGAGCTTGGTATAAGAGGTCCACAGATAACGAACAAGGGAGCATCATGTTCTGTGAAAGGTTATGGGAAATAGCAAGAAAATTATCAGAGGAGTAAACTGTTGTGAAGGAGAAAAAGAGCTATTAAGCTGGGCGAGAGAGTTAAAAAAATTAACAATCAAGATGAACTGGATATATAAAGAAAAGATTGATAAAATAGAGGGAATCAAAGTAGCAAATAATCGACTTATACTAGGTGTTTCTGTTGATACTATTTCTTCAATAACTGGCTTGCCAGCAGAGTAGCCTTAAACGATACTTATTTTTTTAAACACAGATATATTGCTTAAGGGAATAAAGATCTATTAATATCTTTTGTATTTTTATAAAAAAATAACCAAAAAAAGAAAAATTGACTTGACTTCTGTCAAAATGGATGGCTTTATGCCAATACTGCTAAAAAAATAGCAGTAAACATTTAAAAACAGTGCAAAACTTATAGAGTACTACAAAGCGGAGGAGGAAGTGCTCTATTTGATCGTGAAATAGTGACAGTTCATGATAGGGCCCAAGCTCAAGATGTTACTAAAAATCTAATGGACAATTGGCCAGGAATAGGAGAAATTTTAGACAGAGAAATCGATGACCTGAAAATGATAGATGGAATCACTGAACATACAGCTGTAGCAATTGAATTTGTTAAAGAAGCTTACAAGAGAAGGGTTAAAGAGAGGCCCTGTAAAGGATAACCAAGAAAAGCTCATAGAATATGTAAGGGTAAGTATAGGCTTTTCAGCAAAAGATAATATATTTGGATACACAGTACCGTTTGATAAGAGACAAAGTGTATTTTAAAATAAATATTTTGTACAAATAACTAAAATAATACACAGAACTTAACTACAAAAACAAATTTTTATAACATATTATAATTAACCATAACAATTATATTAGTAAAAGGTTTAATAATGGGAGGAATTTTACTGTCAAAAAATCCTAAAACCATTATTCCTTCAGCAATACACTCTAAATATCCACAAAATATTTTTGTTGCTTTTCAAAAAGTTTTCATTTATTTAGTTGTAAAAATGACGCTTTAAAAACATCAAATCCTGGAATGGAACTTTGCAGGCTATGGGAGCATTGTGCCAAGCTGCTAATTTTCAACCCCAGCTCTTAGCAGGCTTGCAATTCCGTCACTTTTTTTACAATTGATCACTTTTAGTCACTTTTTTCATGGTGTATCATGGAGTCTGACAATGTACTGAACTGCGCTACGACCACTCGACACGACCGTATAGAAACCTTATGTATTATTTTGCATGTGTTGGCAGATGACTTGGGGTAAGTACATTATTGGTTGGATAGCTACTGGTGGAAGGGGAAAACTTGGTGAATGCATTGACGTCACCCCTCAGCTGTTCAGACCCACCTTTCTTTCCAAGTACCATCACCCCGTGGGGATATTTCGGACCGTGCCTAGATTTCCGATTCTTTCTGTTGTTGAAAAAAGAAAATCTGAATTAATAACAAAATATTTTAATAAAAGACCAAAAATGGGATGCTCTAATCATATTTTTCTTATTAAAATGTAATTAGTCATATGGTTTCCAGAATTCAGTGGTTTTAAAGAAGTTCCTGAGATGTACATTTAATACATTAAAGTAACTTACGTCAAAGCACACATTTCTCTTTTTCTTTTACTTCACAATTTTTGTTTAGACACTCTAATCTAGCTATGTGCCTATTTCAAAACATCATTAATATATGCAGAAAATTATGATTATAAAATTAATGTATTGGATGTATTCAAATCTAATTTATAGATTTTCTTGAATAAAAAGCAATGTTGAGATGTGTTAAACAAAACTTTGAACCTTTTTTTATTTGATGCTAAAATCGTGTCTTGCATGAATCATTTGATTTCGAGTTAAAATAAATAGAAAAATCTTAATAATAGCATCTGTAATCAAGATGAGAAAAAAATTGTATTTTTTTCAACTTTTTAGTCACTTATTCTGTATTATTTGTCACTTTTCTCCCCTTTTTGTGAAAGTACCTCAGCAGTTGTCACAGTAACTAAGCACTGTAGTCTAACAACCAGGACTACTTACTAATGTAGCATGTGGTGGAACATATGTGCTAGAGGAATTTTAAACTGTTTTAATAAATATTTAATATTATTTTGTTTAAGTGTATAATTCCTATTTCACTTTTTTTTCTGTTAAATTTTTGGAAAACTCATTTTTATATAATTTTTTTTTTATATTGACAGCTGCTGGGGCACCACATAGAATTATGTGAGTGACCCAAATTTTTTTTGGTATAAGTTTTAGAACTATCAGAAAAAAAAAAACTGAGGGGGTAAGGCATAAAAATAAGGGCCTTACTAATATATATATATGTGTTTATAATAGGGTTGGTCATTTTGCCGGCAATATGGGTATTTTTGGCAGGACAGTGGCAAAAACTGGAAAAAAATGGCAAAATCTAGAAAAATTGGCTGGATTTTAAAAATGTACAAAATAATTAATAATTAACAAAATAATAAATAATTTTGTACATAATACAATGGAGACTTAAATCAGAATATTAGTTAGGTATTTCATGAGTATTAATTTGACAATTCAAAATAATTTTCATTGATGTTAGCAACGAAAATACAGCATTCTATTTTTGTAAATAAATATATGATGGAGGCATGGGATAAAAATGTTTTCTTTATTTATCAATTTAATATAGTAATGTTGTCTTTAACTGTAACGTGTATATATACATATACATATATAAGATATATATATATATATATATATATATATAAGTACCAAAAACATTTAAACCTACAGTTTGTAGGGGAAATAAGCTAATAATGACATTAAAAACAACATTGCACATGAAAACTTGCAAAATCAATCTTCGTTTTATCTTTTTTTGTATCTCTAGGTAGTATAACTTTAGATTTAGATTACTGTTTCAATAACGCATTAAATATTCTATGAAAAAATAATTATATTATGTATCTTTAAATTAGAGTTAAAATTAGTAAAAGTTAAAATAGTTACATCCTTGTAAATAAAACATATCCATTTTTGCCAGGACGGTTTTTACCGTTTTTTTCCACCTTTGGCGAGAATGTGCCAACCCTAGTTTATAATCACTATAGTGTTTACAATATATTTCTGTGGCAAAAAATGGTTTAAATTATAAGATTGTATAAGTTGGTAGTTCTGTGTCACTTGTAGACATTTTACCAAGTTTATGTGTACAAGTATGGAAAATTCTTAGTAAAGGGAAGTTATTAGGCAAATGTAATAACAATATTAGTTTATATGTCATTTCTTTATTAAGTGGTCAGAGTAATCTCTATGTAAATTTTCTTTTTAAAACAAATCAGGACATTAATGCTTGTCGTCTTGAAGCACAACTTGCAATGATAGAAGCAAAAAAAGAAAAGGAAAGCAGTACAAGAAGCTCGCTTGTAAGTTCAAGACACACGATTCAAAGAAAGTATGGAATTGAATTCAATAGGAATTGTATCTTTATTAAGCTTATGGGTATAATATAATATGTAGTGGAACTTTTCTTTTTAATAGTGGTGCTTATATTTAATAATAATTGGAATATATTTTACTAGAATTATAAGCTAAGATATTTTTTTTTATCACTTATTTAGAGATTTAAATATTTTTCTATCTTTCCCTATTCTTGTATTAATAACTACACCTCAATGTATTATTTATTTATTAAAAGAAATCTAATTATTTTCCAGTATGTTTGCAATATGGTTACATATTGTTCAGATATTTTAATGTTTTACACTATTTTTCTATCAAAAATGAATAGTGTTAAATTTTTGTAACACCAGTTTAAAAAAATTGATATAAACAGTTATTATGCATTTAGTTTATGATCAAAAATAGATTTTCTTTGACTATCACCGAGCTTTAATATTGAAGTTAGAAAATTGATTCAAAACTATCAAATGTTCAATTTTTTCTTAATTATGTTGTAATACATTTATAAGATGTTAATGATTATTATTGTAGGATTACATCGTTGTGACAGAGGAGCATTTAATGAATGTACAGGTTGCCATAAAGTAGCCCCTTTTGTCAGAGGAAGCAACATAGGCCTGAAAGTCTTCTAAATGAAGATTGTTCAAATGATGACAAAGAGGTTCCAAGTTCCTAATATGTACATTCTACATTTGCCAAGTGTGCTTTATATTCTTAACGTGTGTACATACATTATTGTTAAAAATATGTTCTGTTTATATTAAAACTTGTGCTGTTATGTTTATTTATTTCTGAAAAATCAGTCAGAGTATATTCAGTTAATTTTTTCTATTTATTTGATCAGTTTAAATTGTATATGCGCCAAACGCTGGCCGATTGGTTAGGGCGCTGATCGTCGGTACCGGAGTTCGTGGGTTCGAATCCCACTATGGCATGGTTGTTCGTAGCCGTTCGGATTCGGCTTTAAACAGTAGGTCCCGGTCTCATTAGCCCTTGTGTGCAAAACAGTAGACCGTAGCGCTCCAAACCAAACCAAATTGTATATGTATTCAAAACTGTCAACATGCTAAAAGGCTAATGTAAACATTTCTATTTTTATACGTCATTCCAGATGCTAAATTTTTATTTTAATATAATGCCACATAATAGTAATACAGTTGAACTCATTTATAACGAGTACAAAGGGACTGTAACATTGGCTCGTTAAATCTGAGTGCTCGTAATAAACGGGTCCATGCAACCAGAAGGGGAGGGATTGAGTTTACTTAAAATTTAATTAACACTTAACAAAGAATGATCATCTGACCCTCCTACTTGACCCCTACACTTAGCAGGTTCTCCTCCTTCCACCCTGTTGTACTGGATTTGTGAACCTTTCCTAATGACATTGGAATGCTGGAGGAATTTTTCCTACAAAAGAAGAAAAAATGATAAGACAGAAAAACTAGAAAGATGAGAAAAGATTTCAAGAAGGTAAAATATTGCTCGTTAAAAGCAACTTCTGTTCTATACACTTAACATTGATCCAACCAAATATTATCATTTCCCTCAGCAAATCAGAGTTCTCGTTAAATCCAAGCTCGTTATAAATGAGTTGGACTGTACCTCTTATGTTAATAATTCATATTTTTCTTACTGACAATAATCCACTTATACATTTTTTGCAGTAAAAATATGTATTTGTTCATCTTTAGCACTGAACATCCACTTCGAGAAAGAAGTGTGGATTGAAAATTAAATTTTAAATACTTGTGTATGAAAAACCTACTATGTATAAAACAATATTAAAAAAACTGTATAACTCTTCCCCATATTACAGTGTATATTCAAAACTAAGCTTTATATCAGCTATTTTTGTTGTAAAATAGATTGTTAAATTATTTTATGTGTCATCTGTTAAACAAAAAAAAAAAAAAAAAAAAAAAAAACAAAAACAAAAAAAAAACTAGGAAAGTTTTTTTTTTCTCATTTTCAGATTAAAAATGGTAATAATATAGTAGGAATGATACAATTTTATTCTTAAAAAGTTCGTAACTTTTTAAGGATAAAATTGTATCATTAATACTATATTATTACCATTTGTTGCCATTATTATTTTTGTATTAAAATTTACACGTTTGCCATTCTGCTCTTATAAACTGAATGAATTATAATAAATATAGTATAATCGTGTTCGTCTTAAAAAGATCTACACGCTGATATGCGCCGATCCATGTTTCTGCAGAAAATGGAGGAGTTAACTGGGTATATTTCAAAAATGAGCTCATAAAATTGCAAATTTAAAATTCCGAAAATTTACACGTTCGCGATTCTGCTCTTATAAACTGAATGAATTATAATAAATATAGTATAATCGTGTTCGTCTCTAATAGATCTACACGTTGATATGCGTTGATACAGATTTCTGCAGAAAATGGAGGAGTTAATTGGGTATATTTCAAAAATGAGCTCATAAAATCGGAAATTTAAAATTCCGAAAATTTACACGTTCGCGATTCTGCTCTTATAAACTGAATGAATTATAATAAATATAGTATAATCGTGTTCGTCTTAAATAGATCTACACGCTAATATGCGTTGATCCCTGTTTCTGCTGAAAATATAGATATTAATTGGGTATATTTCAAAAATCAGCTCATAAAATCGCAAATTTAAAATTCCGAAAATTTACACGTTCGCGATTCTGCTCTTATAAACTGAATGAATTATAATAAATATAGTATAATCCTGTTCGTCTTAAATAGATCTACACGCTGATATGCGTTGATCCATGTTTCTGCAGAAAATGGAGGAGTTAATTGGGTATATTTCAAAAATCAGCTCATAAAACCGCAAATTTAAAATTCCGAAAATTTACACGTTCGCGATTCTGCTCTTATAAACTGAATGAATTATAATAAATATAGTATAATCCTGTTCGTCTCTAATAGATCTACACGCTGATATGCGTTGATCCATGTTTCTGCAGAAAATGGAGGAGTTAATTGGGTATATTTCAAAAATCAGCTCATAAAACCGCAAATTTAAAATTCCGAAAATTTACACGTTCGCGATTCTGCTCTTATAAACTGAATGAATTATAATAAATATAGTATAATCCTGTTCGTCTCTAATAGATCTACACGCTGATATGCGTTGATCCATGTTTCTGCAGAAAATGGAGGAGTTAATTTGGTATATTTCAAAAATCAGCTCATAAAATTGCAAATTTAAAATTCCGAAAATTTACACGTTCGCGATTCTTTTCTTATAAACTGAATGAATTATAATAAATATAGTATAATCGTGTTCGTCTCTAATAGATCTACACGCTGATATGCGTTGATCCATGTTTCTGCAGAAAATGGAGGAGTTAATTGGGTATATTTCAAAAATGAGCTCATAAAATCGCAAATTTAAAATTCCGAAATTTACACGTTCGCGATTCTGCTCTTATAAACTGAATGAATTATAATAAATATAGTATAATCGTGTTCGTCTTAAATAGATCTACACGCTGATATGCGTTGATCCATGTTTCTGCAGAAAATGGAGGAGTTAATTTGGTATATTTCAAAAATCAGCTCATAAAACCGCAAATTTAAAATTCCGAAAATTTACACGTTCGCGATTCTGCTCTTATAAACTGAATGAATTATAATAAATATAGTATAATCGTGTTCGTCTTAAATAGATCTACACGCTGATATGCGTTGATCCATGTTTCTGCAGAAAATGGAGGAGTTAATTGGGTATATTTCAAAAATCAGCTCATAAAACCGCAAATTTAAAATTCCGAAAATTTACACGTTCGCGATTCTTTTCTTATAAACTGAATGAATTATAATAAATATAGTATAATCGTGTTCGTCTTAAATAGATCTACACGCTGATATGCGTTGATCCCTGTTTCTGCTGAAAATATAGATATTAATTGGGTATATTTCAAAAATCAGCTCATAAAATCGCAAATTTAAAATTCCGAAAATTTACACGTTCGCGATTCTGCTCTCATAAACTGAATGAATTATAATAAATATAGTATAATCCTGTTCGTCTTAAATAGATCTACACGCTGATATGCGTTAATCCATGTTTCTGCAGAAAATGGAGGAGTTAATTTGGTATATTTCAAAAATGAGCTCATAAAACCGCAAATTTAAAATTCCGAAAATTTACACGTTCGCGATTCTGCTCTTATAAACTGAATGAATTATAATAAATATAGTATAATCGTGTTCGTCTTAAATAGATCTACACGCTGATATGCGTTGATCCATGTTTCTGCAGAAAATGGAGGAGTTAATTGGGTATATTTCAAAAATGAGCTCATAAAATCGCAAATTTAAAATTCCGAAAATTTACACGTTCGCGATTCTGCTCTTATAAACTGAATGAATTATAATAAATATAGTATAATCGTGTTCGTCTCTAATAGATCTACACGCTGATATGCGTTGATCCATGTTTCTGCAGAAAATGGAGGAGTTAATTGGGTATATTTAAAAAATGAGATCATAAAATCGCAAATTTAAAATTCCGAAAATTTACATGTCCCCGATTCTTTTCTTATAAACTGAATGAATTATAATAAATATAGTATAATCGTGTTCGTCTCTAATAGATCTACACGCTGATATGCGTTGATCCATGTTTCTGCAGAAAATGGAGGAGTTAATTGGGTATATTTCAAAAATGAGCTCATAAAATCGCAAATTTAAAATTCCGAAATTTACACATTCGAGATTCTGCTCTTATAAACTGAATGAATTATAATAAATATAGTATAATCGTGTTCGTCTTAAATAGATCTACACGCTGATATGCGTTGATCCATGTTTCTGCAGAAAATGGAGGAGTTAATTGGGTATATTTCAAAAATGAGCTCATAAAACCGCAAATTTAAAATTCCGAAAATTTACACGTTCGCGATTCTGCTCTTATAAACTGAATGAATTATAATAAATATAGTATAATCGTGTTCGTCTTAAATAGATCTACACGCTGATATGCGTTGATCCATGTTTCTGCAGAAAATGGAGGAGTTATTTGGGTATATTTCGAAAATGAGCTCATAATACCGCAAATTTAAAATTCCGAAAATTTACACGTTCGCGATTCTGCTCTTATAAACTGAATGAATTATAATAAATATAGTATAATCGTGTTCGTCTTAAATAGATCTGCACGCTGATATGCGTTGATCCATGTTTCTGCTGAAAATATAGATATTAATTGGGTATATTTCAAAAATCAGCTCATAAAATCGCAAATTTAAAATTCCGAAAATTTACACGTTCGCGATTCTGCTCTTATAAACTGAATGAATTATAATAAATATAGTATAATCGTGTTCGTCTTAAATAGATCTACACGCTGATATGCGTTGATCCATGTTTCTGCAGAAATTGGAGGAGTTAATTGGGTATATTTCAAAAATGAGCTCATAAAACCGCAAATTTAAAATTCCGAAAATTTACACGTTCGCGATTCTGCTCTTATAAACTGAATGAATTATAATAAATATAGTATAATCGTGTTCGTCTTAAATAGATCTACACGCTGATATGCGTTGATTCATGTTTCTGCAGAAAATGGAGGAGTTAGTTTGGTATATTTCAAAAATCAGCTCATAAAACCGCAAATTTAAAATTCCGAAAATTTACACGTTCGCGATTCTGCTCTTATAAACTGAATGAATTATAATAAATATAGTATAATCGTGTTCGTCTTAAATAGATCTACACGCTGATATGCGTTGATCCATGTTTCTGCAGAAAATGGAGGAGTTAATTGGGTATATTTCAAAAATGAGCTCATAAAATCGCAAATTTAAAATTCCGAAAATTTACACGTTCGCGATTCTGCTCTTATAAACTGAATGAATTATAATAAATATAGTATAATCGTGTTCGTCTTAAATAGATCTACACGCTGATATGCGTTGATCCATGTTTCTGCAGAAAATGGAGGAGTTAATTGGGTATATTTCAAAAATGAGCTCATAAAACCGCAAATTTAAAATTCCGAAAATTTACACGTTCGCGATTCTGCTCTTATAAACTGAATGAATTATAATAAATATAGTATAATCGTGTTCGTCTTAAATAGATCTACACGCTGATATGCGTTGATGCATGTTTCTGCAGAAAAATTAGTAGTTAATTGGATATATTTCAAAAATAAGCTCATAAAATCGCAAATATAAAATTCCGAAAATTTACACGTTCGCGATTCTGCTCTTATAAACTGAATGAATTATAATAAATATAGTATAATCGTGTTCGTCTTAAATAGATCTACACGCTGATATGCGTTGATCCATGTTTCTGCAGAAAATGGAGGAGTTAATTTGGTATATTTCAAAAATAAGCTCATAAAATCGCAAATTTAAAATTCCGAAAATTTACACGTTCGCGATTCTTCTCTTATAAACTGAATGAATTATAATAAATATAGTATAATCGTGTTCGTCTGTAATAGATCTAGACGCTGATATGCGTTGATACAGATTTTTGTAGGAAATGAAGGAGTTAATTGGGTATATTTCAAAAATGAGATCATAAAATCGCAAATTTAAAATTCCGAAAATTTACACGTTCGCGATTCTGCTCTTATAAACTGAATGAATTATAATAAATATAGTATAATCGTGTTCGTCTTAAATAGATCTACACGCTGATATGCGTTGATCCATGTTTCTGCAGAAAATGGAGGAGTTAATTTGGGTATATTTCAAAAATGAGCTCATAAAATCGCAAATTTAAAATTCCGAAAATTTACACGTTCGCGATTCTGCTCTTATAAACTGAATGAATTATAATAAATATAGTATAATCGTGTTCGTCTTAAATAGATCTACACGCTGATATGCGTTGATCCATGTTTCTGCTGAAAATGGAGGAGTTAATTGGGTATATTTCAAAAATGAGCTCATAAAACCGCAAATTTAAAATTCCGAAAATTTACACGTTCGCGATTCTGCTCTTATAAACTGAATGAATTATAATAAATATAGTATAATCGTGTTCGTCTTAAATAGATCTACACGCTGATATGCGTTGATCCATGTTTCTGCAGAAAATGGAGGAGTTAATTGGGTATATTTCAAAAATGAGCTCATAAAACCGCAAATTTAAAATTCCGAAAATTTACACGTTCGCGATTCTGCTCTTATAAACTGAATGAATTATAATAAATGTAGTATAATCTTGTTCGTCTTAAATAGATTTACACGCTGATATGCGTTGATCCCTGTTTCTGCAGAAAATGGAGGAGTTATTTGGGTAAATTTCAAAAATGAGCTCAAAAAACCGCAAATTTAAAATTCCGAAAATTTACACATTCGCGATTCTGCTCTTATAAACTGAATTAAGTATAATAAATATAGTATAATCGTGTTCGTCTTAAATAGATCTACACGCTGATATGCGTTGATCCATGTTTCTGCAGAAAATGTAGGAGTTATTTGGGTATATTTAAAAAATGAGCGGTAAAATTCGCAAACTTAAAATTCCGAAAATTTACACGTTCGCGATTCTGCTCTAATAAACTGAATGAATTATAATAAATATAGTATAATCGTGTTCGTCTTAAATAGATCTACACGCTGATATGCGTTGATCCATGTTTCTGCAGAAAATGGAGGAGTTAATTGGGTATATTTCAAAAATGAGCTCATAAAACCGCAAATTTAAAATTCCGAAAATTTACACGTTCGCGATTCTGCTCTTATAAACTGAATGAATTATAATAAATATAGTATAATCGTGTTCGTCTTAAATAGATCTACACGCTGATATGCGTTGATCCCTGTTTCTGCTGAAAATATAGATATTAATTGGGTATATTTTAAAAATCAGCTCATAAAACCGCAAATTTAAAATTCCGAAAATTTACACGTTCGCGATTCTGCTCTTATAAACTGGATGAATTATAATGAATATAGTATAATTTTGTTCGTCTTAAATAGATCTACAAGCTGATATGCGTTGATCTATGTTTCTGCAGAAAATGGAGGAGTTAATTTGGTATATTTAAAAAATCAGCTCATAAAACCGCAAATTTAAAATTCCGAAAATTTACACGTTCGCGATTCTGCTCTTATAAACTGAATGAATTATAATAAATATAGTATAATCGTGTTCGTCTTAAATAGATCTACACGCTGATATGCGTTGATCCATGTTTCTGCAGAAAATGGAGGAGTTAATTTGGTATATTTCAAAAATCAGCTCATAAAACCGCAAATTTAAAATTCCGAAAATTTACACGTTCGCGATTCTGCTCTTATAAACTGGATGAATTATAATGAATATAGTATAATTGTGTTCGTCTTAAATAGATCTACACGCTGATATGCGTTGATCCATGTTTCTGCAGAAAATGGAGGAGTTAATTTGGTATATTTCAAAAATCAGCTCATAAAACCGCAAATTTAAAATTCCGAAAATTTACACGTTCGCGATTCTGCTCTTATAAACTGGATGAATTATAATAAATATAGTATAATTGTGTTCGTCTTAAATAGATCTACACGCTGATATGCGTTGATCCATGTTTCTGCAGAAAATGGAGGAGTTAATTTGGTATATTTCAAAAATCAGCTCATAAAACCGCAAATTTAAAATTCCGAAAATTTACACGTTCGCGATTCTGCTCTTATAAACTGAATGAATTATAATAAATATAGTATAATCGTGTTCGTCTTAAATAGATCTACACGCTGATATGCGTTGATCCCTGTTTCTGCAGAAAATGGAGGAGTTATTTGGGTAAATTTCAAAAATGAGCTCAAAAAACCGCAAATTTAAAATTCCGAAAATTTACACATTCGCGATTCTGCTCTTATAAACTGAATGAATTATAATAAATATAGTATAATCGTGTTCGTCTTAAATAGATCTACACGCTGATATGCGTTGATCCATGTTTCTGCAGAAAATGGAGGAGTTATTTAGTATATTTAAAAAATCAGCTCATAAAATCGCAAATTTAAAATTCCGAAAATTTACACGTTCGCGATTCTGCTCTTATAAACTGAATGAATTATAATAAATGTAGTATAATATGGTTCGTCTTAAATAGATCTACACGCTGATATGCGTTGATCCATGTTTCTGCAGAAAATGGAGGAGTTATTTGGGTATATTTCAAAAATGAGCTCATAAAATCGCAAATTTAAAATTCCGAAAATTTACACGTTCGCGATTCTGCTCTTATAAACTGAATGAATTATAATAAATATAGTATAATCGTGTTCGTCTTAAATAGATCTACACGCTGATATGCGTTGATCCATGTTTCTGCAGAAAATGGAGGAGTTATTTGGGTATATTTCAAAAATGAGCTCATAAAATCGCAAATTTAAAATTCCGAAAATTTACACGTTCGCGATTCTGCTCTTATAAACTGAATGAATTATAATAAATATAGTATAATCGTGTTCGTCTTAAATAGATCTACACGCTGATATGCGTTGATCCATGTTTCTGCAGAAAATGGAGGAGTTATTTGGGTATATTTCAAAAATGAGCTCATAAAATCGCAAATTTAAAATTCCGAAAATTTACACGTTCGCGATTCTGCTCTTATAAACTGAATGAATTATAATAAATATAGTATAATCGTGTTCGTCTTAAATAGATCTACACGCTGATATGCGTTGATCCATGTTTCTGAAGAAAATGGAGGAGTTGATTGGATATATTTCAAAAATGAGCTCATAAAATCGCAAATTTAAAATTCCGAAAATTTACACGTTCGCGATTCTGCTCTTATAAACTGGATGAATTATAATAAATATAGTATAATCGTGTTCGTCTTAAATAGATCTACACGCTGATATGCGTTGATCCATGTTTCTGAAGAAAATGGAGGAGTTAATTGGGTATATTTCAAAAATCAGCTCATAAAACCGCAAATTTAAAATTCCGAAAATTTACACGTTCGCGATTCTGCTCTTATAAACTGAATGAATTATAATAAATATAGTATAATCGTGTTCGTCTTAAATAGATCTACACGCTGATATGCGTTGATCCATTTTTCTGCAAAAAATGCAGGAGTTAATTAGGTATATTTCAAAAATGACCTCATGAAATCGCAAATTTAAAATTACGAAAATTTACACGTTCGCGATTCTGCTCTTATAAACTGAATGAATTATAATAAATATAGTATAATCGTGTTCGTCTTAAATAGATCTACACGCTGATATGCGTTGATACAGATTTTTGTAGGAAATGAAGGAGTTAATTGGGTATATTTCAAAAATGAGATCATAAAATCGCAAATTTAAAATTCCGAAAATTTACACGTTCGCGATTCTGCTCTTATAAACTGAATGAATTATAATAAATATAGTATAATCGTGTTCGTCTGTAATAGATCTAGACGCTGATATGCGTTGATACAGATTTTTGTAGAAAATGAAGGAGTTAATTGGGTATATTTCAAAAATGAGATCATAAAATCGCAAATTTAAAATTCCGAAAATTTACACGTTCGCGATTCTGCTCTTATAAACTGAATGAATTATAATAAATATAGTATAATCGTGTTCGTCTTAAATAGATCTACACGCTGATATGCGTTGATCCATGTTTCTGCTGAAAATTGGAGGAGTTAATTGGGTATATTTCAAAAATGAGCTCATAAAACCGCAAATTTAAAATTCCGAAAATTTACACGTTCGCGATTCTGCTCTTATAAACTGAATGAATTATAATAAATATAGTATAATCGTGTTCGTCTTAAATAGATCTACACGCTGATATGCGTTGATCCATGTTTCTGCAGAAAATGGAGGAGTTATTTGGGTATATTTCGAAAATGAGCGGTAAAATTCGCAAATTTAAAATTCCGAAAATTTACACGTTCGCGATTCTGCTCTTATAAACTGAATGAATTATAATAAATATAGTATAATCGTGTTCGTCTTAAATAGATCTACACGCTGATATGCGTTGATCCATGTTTCTGCAGAAAATGGAGGAGTTATTTGGGTATATTTCAAAAATGAGCTCATAAAACCGCAAATTTAAAATTCCGAAAATTTACACGTTCGCGATTCTGCTCTTATAAACTGAATGAATTATAATAAATATAGTATAATCGTGTTCGTCTTAAATAGATCTACACGCTGATATGCGTTGATCCATGTTTCTGCAGAAAATGGAGGAGTTATTTGGGTATATTTCAAAAATGAGCTCATAAAACCGCAAATTTAAAATTCCGAAAATTTACACGTTCGCGATTCTCTTATAAACTGAATGAATTATAATAAATATAGTATAATCGTGTTCGTCTTAAATAGATCTACACGCTGATATGCGTTGATCCATGTTTCTGCAGAAAATGGAGGAGTTAGTTTGGTATATTTCGAAAATGAGCGGAAAAATTCGCAAATTTAAAATTCCGAAAATTTACACGTTCGCGATTCTGCTCTTATAAACTGAATGAATTATAATAAATATAGTATAATCGTGTTCGTCTTAAATAGATCTACACGCTGATATGCGTTGATCCATGTTTCTGCAGAAAATGGAGGAGTTAGTTTGGTATATTTCAAAAATGAGCTCATAAAACCGCAAATTTAAAATTCCGAAAATTTACACGTTCGCGATTCTGCTCTTATAAACTGAATGAATTATAATAAATATAGTATAATCGTGTTCGTCTTAAATAGATCTACACGCTGATATGCGTTGATCCATGTTTCTGCAGAAAATGGAGGAGTTAATTGGATATATTTCAAAAATGAGCTCATAAAATCGCAAATTTAAAATTCCGAAAATTTACACGTTCGCGATTCTGCTCTTATAAACTGAATGAATTATAATAAATATAGTATAATCGTGTTCGTCTTAAATAGATCTACACGCTGATATGCGTTGATCCATGTTTCTGCAGAAAATGGAGGAGTTAATTTGGTATATTTCAAAAATCAGCTCATAAAACCGCAAATTTAAAATTCCGAAAATTTACACGTTCGCGATTCTGCTCTTATAAACTGGATGAATTATAATAAATATAGTATAATTGTGTTCGTCTTAAATAGATCTACACGCTGATATGCGTTGATCCATGTTTCTGCAGAAAATGGAGGAGTTAATTTGGTATATTTCAAAAATCAGCTCATAAAACCGCAAATTTAAAATTCCGAAAATTTACACGTTCGCGATTCTGCTCTTATAAACTGAATGAATTATAATAAATATAGTATAATCGTGTTCGTCTTAAATAGATCTACACGCTGATATGCGTTGATCCATGTTTCTGCAGAAAATGGAGGAGTTATTTGGGTATATTTCAAAAATGAGCTCAAAAAACCGCAAATTTAAAATTCCGAAAATTTACACGTTCGCGATTCTGCTCTTATAAACTGAATGAATTATAATAAATATAGTATAATCGTGTTCGTCTTAAATAGATCTACACGCTGATATGCGTTGATCCATGTTTCTGCAGAAAATGGAGGAGTTATATGGGTATATTTCAAAAATGAGCTCATAAAATCGCAAATTTAAAATTCCGAAAATTTACACGTTCGCGATTCTGCTCTTATAAACTGAATGAATTATAATAAATATAGTATAATCGTGTTCGTCTTAAATAGATCTACACGCTGATATGCGTTGATCCATGTTTCTGCAGAAATTGGAGGAGTTAATTGGGTATATTTCAAAAATGAGCTCATAAAACCGCAAATTTAAAATTCCGAAAATTTACACGTTCGCGATTCTGCTCTTATAAACTGAATGAATTATAATAAATATAGTATAATCGTGTTCGTCTTAAATAGATCTACACGCTGATATGCGTTGATTCAAGTTTCTGCAGAAAATGGAGGAGTTAATTTGGTATATTTCAAAAATCAGCTCATAAAACCGCAAATTTAAAATTCCGAAAATTTACACGTTCGCGATTCTGCTCTTATAAACTGAATGAATTATAATAAATATAGTATAATCGTGTTCGTCTTAAATAGATCTACACGCTGATATGCGTTGATCCATGTATCTGCAGAAAATGGAGGAGTTATTTGGGTATATTTGAAAAATGAGCGGAAAAATTCGCAAATTTAAAATTCTGAAAATTTACACGTTCGTGATTCTGCTCTTATAAACTGAATGAATTATAATAAATGTAGTATAATCGTGTTCGTCTTAAATAGATCTACACGCTGATATGCGTTGATCCATGTTTCTGCAGAAAATGGAGGAGTTAATTGGGTATATTTCAAAAATCAGCTCATAAAACCGCAAATTTAAAATTCCGAAAATTTACACGTTCGCGATTCTGCTCTTATAAACTGAATGAATTATAATAAATATAGTATAATCGTGTTCGTCTTAAATAGATCTACACGCTGATATGCGTTGATCCATGTTTCTGCAGAAAATGGAGGAGTTATTTGGGTATATTTCGAAAATGAGCGGTAAAATTCGCAAATTTAAAATTCCGAAAATTTACACGTTCGCGATTCTGCTCTTATAAACTGAATGAATTATAATAAATATAGTATAATCGTGTTCGTCTTAAATAGATCTACACGCTGATATGCGTTGATCCATGTTTCTGCAGAAAATGGAGGAGTTATTTGGGTATATTTCAAAAATGAGCTCATAAAATCGCAAATTTAAAATTCCGAAAATTTACACGTTCGCGATTCTGCTCTTATAAACTGAATGAATTATAATAAATATAGTATAATCGTGTTCGTCTTAAATAGATCTACACGCTGATATGCGTTGATCCATGTTTCTGCAGAAAATGGAGGAGTTATTTGGGTATATTTCGAAAATGAGCGGTAAAATTCGCAAATTTAAAATTCCGAAAATTTACACGTTCGCGATTCTGCTCTTATAAACTGAATGAATTATAATAAATATAGTATAATCGTGTTCGTCTTAAATAGATCTACACGCTGATATGCGTTGATCCATGTTTCTGCAGAAAATGGAGGAGTTAATTGTGTATATTTAAAAAATCAGCTCATAAAACCGCAAATTTAAAATTCCGAAAATTTACACGTTCGCGATTCTGCTCTTATAAACTGAATGAATTATAATAAATATAGTATAATCATGTTCGTCTTAAATAGATCTACACGCTGATATGCGTTGATCCATGTTTCTGCAGAAAATGGAGGAGTTAATTTAGTATATTTAAAAAATGAGCTCATAATACCGCAAATTTAAAATTCCGAAAATTTACACTTTCGCGATTCTGCTCTTATAAACTGAATGAATTATAATAAATATAGTATCAATCTCTTCGTCTTTAAGAGACCTACACGGTGATATGCGTTGTTCCATGTTTCAACAGAAAATGGAGGAGTTATTTGGGTATATTTCAAAAATAAGCTCATAAAATCGCAAATTTAAAATTCCGAAAATTTACACGTTCGCGATTCTGCTCTTATAAACTGAATGAATTATAATAAATATAGTATAATCGTGTTCGTCTTAAATAGATCTACACGCTGATATGCGTTGATCCATGTTTCTGCAGAAAATGGAGGAGTTAATTGGGTATATTTCAAAAATGAGCTCATAATACCGCAAATTTTAAAATTCCGAAAATTTACACGTTCGCGATTCTGCTCTTATAAACTGAATGAATTATAATAAATATAGTATAATCGTGTTCGTCTTAAATAGATCTACACGCTGATATGCGTTGATCCATGTTTCTGCAGAAAAATTAGTAGTTAATTGGATATATTTCAAAAATGAGCTCATAAAATCGCAAATTTAAAATTCCGAAAATTTACACGTTCGCGATTCTGCTCTTATAAACTGAATGAATTATAATAAATATAGTATAATCGTGTTCGTCTTAAATAGATCTACACGCTGATATGCGTTGATCCATGTTTCTGCAGAAAATGGAGGAGTTATTTGGGTATATTTCAAAAATGAGCTCATAAAATCGCAAATTTAAAATTCCGAAAATTTACACGTTCGCGATTCTGCTCTTATAAACTGAATGAATTATAATAAATATAGTATAATCGTGTTCGTCTTAAATAGATCTACACGCTGATATGCGTTGATCCATGTTTCTGCAGAAAATGGAGGAGTTAGTTTGGTATATTTCAAAAATGAGCTCATAAAACCGCAAATTTAAAATTCCGAAAATTTACACGTTCGCGATTCTGCTCTTATAAACTGAATGAATTATAATAAATATAGTATAATCGTGTTCGTCTTAAATAGATCTACACGCTGATATGCGTTGATCCATGTTTCTGCAGAAAATGGAGGAGTTAGTTTGGTATATTTCAAAAATGAGCTCATAAAACCGCAAATTTAAAATTCCGAAAATTTACACGTTCGCGATTCTGCTCTTATAAACTGAATGAATTATAATAAATATAGTATAATCGTGTTCGTCTTAAATAGATCTACACGCTGATATGCGTTGATCCATGTTTCTGCAGAAAATGG
This sequence comes from Pardosa pseudoannulata, assembly GCA_032207245.1. NCBI lineage: Eukaryota > Metazoa > Arthropoda > Arachnida > Araneae > Lycosidae > Pardosa > Pardosa pseudoannulata. The sequence continues at coordinate 19,253 of JAGEOH010000416.1, forward strand.
AGGAGTTAATTTGGTTATATTTCAAAAATGAGCTCATAAAATCGCAAATTTAAAATTCCGAAAATTTACACGTTCGCGATTCTGCTCTTATAAACTGAATGAATTATAATAAATATAGTATAATCGTGTTCGTCTTAAATAGATCTACACGCTGATATGCGTTGATCCATGTTTCTGCAGAAAATGGAGGAGTTAATTTGGTATATTTCAAAAATCAGCTCATAAAACCGCAAATTTAAAATTCCGAAAATTTACACGTTCGCGATTCTGCTCTTATAAACTGAATGAATTATAATAAATATAGTATAATCGTGTTCGTCTTAAATAGATCTACACGCTGATATGCGTTGATCCATGTTTCTGCAGAAAATGGAGGAGTTAATTTGGTATATTTCAAAAATCAGCTCATAAAACCGCAAATTTAAAATTCCGAAAATTTACACGTTCGCGATTCTGCTCTTATAAACTGAATGAATTATAATAAATATAGTATAATCGTGTTCGTCTTAAATAGATCTACACGCTGATATGCGTTGATCCATGTTTCTGCAGAAAATGGAGGAGTTAATTTGGTATATTTCAAAAATCAGCTCATAAAACCGCAAATTTAAAATTCCGAAAATTTACACGTTCGCGATTCTGCTCTTATAAACTGAATGAATTATAATAAATATAGTATAATCGTGTTCGTCTTAAATAGATCTACACGCTGATATGCGTTGATCCATGTTTCTGCAGAAAATGGAGGAGTTATTCGGTTATATTTCAAAAATGAGCTCATAAAATCGCAAATTTAAAATTCCGAAAATTTACACGTTCGCGATTCTGCTCTTATAAACTGAATGAATTATAATAAATATAGTATAATCGTGTTCGTCTTAAATAGATCTACTCGCTGATATGTGTTGATCCATGTTTCTGCAGAAAATGGAGGAGTTATTTGGGTATATTTGAAAAATGAGCGGTAAAATTCGCAAATTTAAAATTCCGAAAATTTACACGTTCGCGATTCTGCTCTTATAAACTGAATGAATTATAATAAATATAGTATAATCGTGTTCGTCTTAAATAGATCTACACGCTGATATGCGTTGATCCATGTTTCTGCAGAAAATGGAGGAGTTATTTGGGTATATTTCAAAAATGAGCGGTAAAATTCGCAAATTTAAAATTCCGAAAATTTACACGTTCGCGATTCTGCTCTTATAAACTGAATGAATTATAATAAATATAGTATAATCGTGTTCGTCTTAAATAGATCTACACGCTGATATGCGTTGATCCATGTTTCTGCAGAAAATGGAGGAGTTAATTTGGTTATATTTCAAAAATGGGCTCATAAAATCGCAAATTTAAAATTCCGAAAATTTACACGTTCGCGATTCTGCTCTTATAAACTGAATGAATTATAATAAATATAGTATAATCGTGTTCGTCTTAAATAGATCTACACGCTGATATGCGTTGATCCATGTTTCTGCAGAAAATGGAGGAGTTAATTTGGTATATTTCAAAAATCAGCTCATAAAACCGCAAATTTAAAATTCCGAAAATTTACACGTTCGCGATTCTGCTCTTATAAACTGAATGAATTATAATAAATATAGTATAATCGTGTTCGTCTTAAATAGATCTACACGCTGATATGCGTTGATCCATGTTTCTGCAGAAAATGGAGGAGTTATTTGGGTATATTTCAAAAATGAGCTCAAAAAACCGCAAATTTAAAATTCCGAAAATTTACACGTTCGCGATTCTGCTCTTATAAACTGAATGAATTATAATAAATGTAGTATAATCTTGTTCGTCTTAAATAGATCTACACGCTGATATGCGTTGATCCATGTTTCTGCAGAAAATGGAGGAGTTAATTGGGTATATTTCAAAAATGAGCTCATAAAACCGCAAATTTAAAATTCCGAAAATTTACACGTTCGCGATTCTGCTCTTATAAACTGAATGAATTATAATAAATATAGTATAAATCTCTTCGTCTTAAATAGATCTACACGCTGATATGCGTTGATCCATGTTTCTGCAGAAAATGGAGGAGTTATTTGGGTATATTTCGAAAATGAGCCGTAAAATTCGCAAATTTAAATTCCGAAAATTTACATGTTCGCAATTCTGCTCTTATAAACTGAATGAATTATAATAAATATAGTATAATCGTGTTCGTCTTAAATAGATCTACACGCTGATATGCGTTGATCCATGTTTCTGCAGAAAATGGAGGAGTTATTTGGTATATTTCAAAAATGAGCTCATAAAATCGCAAATTTAAAATTCCGAAAATTTACACGTTCGCGATTCTGCTCTTATAAACTGAATGAATTATAATAAATATAGTATAATCGTGTTCGTCTTAAATAGATCTACACGCTGATATGCGTTGATCCATGTTTCTGCAGAAAATGGAGGAGTTATTTGGTTATATTTCAAAAATGAGCTCATAAAATCGCAAATTTAAAATTCCGAAAATTTACACGTTCGCGATTCTGCTCTTATAAACTGAATAAATTATAATAAATATAGTATAAATCGTGTTCGTCTTAAATAGATCTACACGCTGATATGCGTTGATCCATGTTTCTGCAGAAAATGGAGGAGTTATTTGGTTATATTTCAAAAATGAGCTCATAAAATCGCAAATTTAAAATTCCGAAAATTTACACGTTCGCGATTCTGCTCTTATAAACTGAATGAATTATAATAAATATAGTATCAATCTGTTCGTCTTAAATAGATCTACACGGTGATATGCGTTGTTCCATGTTTCAGCAGAAAATGGAGGAGTTATTTGGTTATATTTCAAAAATGAGCTCATAAAATCGCAAATTTAAAATTCCGAAAATTTACACGTTCGCGATTCTGCTCTTATAAACTGAATGAATTATAATAAATATAGTATAATCGTGTTCGTCTTAAATAGATCTACACGCTGATATGCGTTGATCCATGTTTCTGCAGAAAATGGAGGAGTTATTTGGTATATTTCAAAAATGAGCTCATAAAACCGCAAATTTAAAATTCCGAAAATTTACACGTTCGCGATTCTGCTCTTATAAACTGAATGAATTATAATAAATATAGTATAATCGTGTTCGTCTTAAATAGATCTACACGCTGATATGCGTTGATCCATGTTTCTGCAGAAAATGGAGGAGTTATTTGGGTATATTTCAAAAATGAGCTCATAAAATCGCAAATTTAAAATTCCGAAAATTTACACGTTCGCGATTCTGCTCTTATAAACTGGATGAATTATAATAAATATAGTATAATTGTGTTCGTCTTAAATAGATCTACACGCTGATATGCGTTGATCCATGTTTCTGCAGAAAATGGAGGAGTTAATTTGGTATATTTCAAAAATCAGCTCATAAAACCGCAAATTTAAAATTCCGAAAATTTACACGTTCGCGATTCTGCTCTTATAAACTGAATGAATTATAATAAATATAGTATAATCGTGTTCGTCTTAAATAGATCTACTCGCTGATATGTGTTGATCCATGTTTCTGCAGAAAATGGAGGAGTTATTTGGGTATATTTGAAAAATGAGCGGTAAAATTCGCAAATTTAAAATTCTGAAAATTTACACGTTCGCGATTCTGCTCTTATAAACTGAATGAATTATAATAAATATAGTATAATCGTGTTCGTCTTAAATAGATCTACACGCTGATATGCGTTGATCCATGTTTCTGCAGAAAATGGAGGAGTTATTTGGGTATATTTCGAAAATGAGCGGTAAAATTCGCAAATTTAAAATTCCGAAAATTTACACGTTCGCGATTCTGCTCTTATAAACTGAATGAATTATAATAAATATAGTATAATTGTGTTCGTCTTAAATAGATCTACACGCTGATATGCGTTGATCCATGTTTCTGCAGAAAATGGAGGAGTTAATTTGGTATATTTCAAAAATCAGCTCATAAAACCGCAAATTTAAAATTCCGAAAATTTACACGTTCGCGATTCTGCTCTTATAAACTGAATGAATTATAATAAATATAGTATAATCATGTTCGTCTTAAATAGATCTACACGCTGATATGCGTTGATCCATGTTTCTGCAGAAAATGGAGGAGTTAATTGGGTATATTTCAAAAATGAGCTCATAAAATCGCAAATTTAAAATTCCGAAAATTTACACGTTCGCGATTCTGCTCTTATAAACTGAATGAATTATAATAAATATAGTATAATCGTGTTCGTCTTAAATAGATCTACACGCTGATATGCGTTGATCCATGTTTCTGCAGAAAATGGAGGAGTTAATTTGGTATATTTCAAAAATCAGCTCATAAAACCGCAAATTTAAAATTCCGAAAATTTACACGTTCGCGATTCTGCTCTTATAAACTGAATGAATTATAATAAATATAGTATAATCGTGTTCGTCTTAAATAGATCTACTCGCTGATATGTGTTGATCCATGTTTCTGCAGAAAATGGAGGAGTTATTTGGGTATATTTGAAAAATGAGCGGTAAAATTCGCAAATTTAAAATTCCGAAAATTTACACGTTCGCGATTCTGCTCTTATAAACTGAATGAATTATAATAAATATAGTATAATCGTGTTCGTCTTAAATAGATCTACACGCTGATATGCGTTGATCCATGTTTCTGCAGAAAATGGAGGAGTTATTTGGGTATATTTCAAAAATGAGCTCATAAAACCGCAAATTTAAAATTCCGAAAATTTACACGTTCGCGATTCTGCTCTTATAAACTGAATGAATTATAATAAATGTAGTATAATCGTGTTCGTCTTAAATAGATCTACACGCTGATATGCGTTGATCCATGTTTCTGCAGAAAATGGAGGAGTTATTTGGGTATATTTCAAAAATGAGCGGTAAAATTCGCAAATTTAAAATTCCGAAAATTTACACGTTCGCGATTCTGCTCTTATAAACTGAATGAATTATAATAAATATAGTATAATCGTGTTCGTCTTAAATAGATCTACACGCTGATATGCGTTGATCCATGTTTCTGCAGAAAATGGAGGAGTTATTTGGGTATATTTCAAAAATGAGCTCATAAAATCGCAAATTTAAAATTCCGAAAATTTACACGTTCGCGATTCTGCTCTTATAAACTGAATGAATTATAATAAATATAGTATAATCATGTTCGTCTTAAATAGATCTACACGCTGATATGCGTTGATCCATGTTTCTGCAGAAAATGGAGGAGTTATTTGGTTATATTTCAAAAATGAGCTCATAAAATCGCAAATTTAAAATTCCGAAAATTTACACGTTCGCGATTCTGCTCTTATAAACTGAATGAATTATAATAAATATAGTATAATCTCTTCGTCTTTAAGAGACCTACACGGTGATATGCATTGTTCCATGTTTCTGCAGAAAATGGAGGAGTTATTTGGTTATATTTCAAAAATGAGCTCATAAAATCGCAAATTTAAAATTCCGAAAATTTACACGTTCGCGATTCTGCTCTTATAAACTGAATAAATTATAATAAATATAGTATAATCATGTTCGTCTTAAATAGATCTACACGCTGATATGCGTTGATCCATGTTTTTGCAGAAAATGGAGGAGTTATTTGGTTATATTTCAAAAATGAGCTCATAAAATCGCAAATTTAAAATTCCGAAAATTTACACGTTCGCGATTCTGCTCTTATAAACTGAATAAATTATAATAAATATAGTATAATCATGTTCGTCTTAAATAGATCTACACGCTGATATGCGTTGATCCATGTTCCTGCAGAAAATGGAGGAGTTATTTGGTTATATTTCAAAAATGAGCTCATAAAATCGCAAATTTAAAATTCCGAAAATTTACACGTTCGCGATTCTGCTCTTATAAACTGAATAAATTATAATAAATATAGTATAATCATGTTCGTCTTAAATAGATCTACACGCTGATATGCGTTACCATGTTTCAGCAGAAAATGGAGGAGTTATTTGGTTATATTTCAAAAATGAGCTCATAAAATCGCAAATTTAAAATTCCGAAAATTTACACGTTCGCGATTCTGCTCTTATAAACTGAATAAATTATAATAAATATAGTATAATCATGTTCGTCTTAAATAGATCTACACGCTGATATGCGTGATCCATGTTTCAGCAGAAAATGGAGGAGTTATTTGGTTATATTTCAAAAATGAGCTCATAAAATCGCAAATTTAAAATTCCGAAAATTTACACGTTCGCGATTCTGCTCTTATAAACTGAATGAATTATAATAAATATAGTATAATCAAGTTCGTCTTAAATAGATCTACACGCTGATATGCGTTGATCCATGTTCCTGCAGAAAATGGAGGAGTTATTTGGTTATATTTCAAAAATGAGCTCATAAAATCGCAAATTTAAAATTCCGAAAATTTACACGTTCGCGATTCTGCTCTTATAAACTGAATAAATTATAATAAATATAGTATAATCATGTTCGTCTTAAATAGATCTACACGCTGATATGCGTAGATCCATGTTTCAGCAGAAAATGGAGGAGTTATTTGGTTATATTTCAAAAATGAGCTCATAAAATCGCAAATTTAAAATTCCGAAAATTTACACGTTCGCGATTCTGCTCTTATAAACTGAATGAATTATAATAAATATAGTATAATCATGTTCGTCTTAAATAGATCTACACGCTGATATGCGTTGATCCATGTTCCTGCAGAAAATGGAGGAGTTATTTGGTTATATTTCAAAAATGAGCTCATAAAATCGCAAATTTAAAATTCCGAAAATTTACACGTTCGCGATTCTGCTCTTATAAACTGAATAAATTATAATAAATATAGTATAATCATGTTCGTCTTAAATAGATCTACACGCTGATATGCGTTGATCCATGTTTCCTGCAGAAAATGGAGGAGTTATTTGGTTATATTTCAAAAATGAGCTCATAAAATCGCAAATTTAAAATTCCGAAAATTTACACGTTCGCGATTCTGCTCTTATAAACTGAATAAATTATAATAAATATAGTATAATCATGTTCGTCTTAAATAGATCTACACGCTGATATGCGTTGATTTATGTTTCTGCAGAAAATGGAGGAGTTATTTGGTTATATTTCAAAAATGGGCTCATAAAATCGCAAATTTAAAATTCCGAAAATTTACACGTTCGCGATTCTGCTCTTATAAACTGAATAAATTATAATAAATATAGTATAATCATGTTCGTCTTAAATAGATCTACACGCTGATATGCATAGATCCATGTTTCAGCAGAAAATGGAGGAGTTATTTGGTTATATTTCAAAAATGAGCTCATAAAATCGCAAATTTAAAATTCCGAAAATTTACACGTTCGCGATTCTGCTCTTATAAACTGAATGAATTATAATAAATATAGTATCAATCTCTTCGTCTTTAAGAGACCTACACGGTGATATGCATTGTTCCATGTTTCAGCAAAAAATGGAGGAGTTATTTGGGTATATTTCCGAAAACAGCGGAAAATTCGCAAAATTCAACTACAGAAAATTTACACTTTCGCGATTCTGCTCTTATAAACAGAATGAATTATAATAAATATAGTATAATCGTGTTCGTCTTAAATAGATCTACACGCTGATATGCATTGTTCCATGTTTCAGCAGAAAATGGAGGAGTTATTTGGTTATATTTCAAAAATGAGCTCATAAAATCGCAAATTTAAAATTCCGAAAATTTACACGTTCGCGATTCTGCTCTTATAAACTGAATGAATTATAATAAATATAGTATAATCGTGTTCGTCTTAAATAGATCTACACGCTGATATGCGTTGATCCATGTTTCTGCAGAAAATGGAGGAGTTAATTTAGTATATTTAAAAAATCAGCTCATAAAATCGCAAATTTAAAATTCCGAAAATTTACACGTTCGCGATTCTGCTCTTATAAACTGAATAAATTATAATAAATATAGTATAATCGTGTTCGTCTTAAATAGATCTACACGCTGATATGCGTTGATCCATGTTTCTGCAGAAAATGGAGGAGTTAATTTGGTATATTTCAAAAATCAGCTCATAAAACCGCAAATTTAAAATTCCGAAAATTTACACGTTCGCGATTCTGCTCTTATAAACTGGATGAATTATAATAAATATAGTATAATTGTGTTCGTCTTAAATAGATCTACACGCTGATATGCGTTGATCCATGTTTCTGCAGAAAATGGAGGAGTTAATTTGGTATATTTCAAAAATCAGCTCATAAAACCGCAAATTTAAAATTCCGAAAATTTACACGTTCGCGATTCTGCTCTTATAAACTGAATGAATTATAATAAATATAGTATAATCGTGTTCGTCTTAAATAGATCTACACGCTGATATGCGTTGATCCATGTTTCTGCAGAAAATGGAGGAGTTAATTTGGTATATTTCAAAAATCAGCTCATAAAACCGCAAATTTAAAATTCCGAAAATTTACACGTTCGCGATTCTGCTCTTATAAACTGGATGAATTATAATAAATATAGTATAATTGTGTTCGTCTTAAATAGATCTACACGCTGATATGCGTTGATCCATGTTTCTGCAGAAAATGGAGGAGTTATTTGGGTATATTTCGAAAATGAGCGGTAAAATTCGCAAATTTAAAATTCCGAAAATTTACACGTTCGCGATTCTGCTCTTATAAACTGAATGAATTATAATAAATATAGTATAATCGTGTTCGTCTTAAATAGATCTACACGCTGATATGCGTTGATCCATGTTTCTGCAGAAATTGGAGGAGTTAATTGGGTATATTTCAAAAATGAGCTCATAAAACCGCAAATTTAAAATTCCGAAAATTTACACGTTCGCGATTCTGCTCTTATAAACTGAATGAATTATAATAAATATAGTATAATCGTGTTCGTCTTAAATAGATCTACACGCTGATATGCGTTGATCCATGTTTCTGCAGAAAATGGAGGAGTTAATTTGGTATATTTCAAAAATCAGCTCATAAAACCGCAAATTTAAAATTCCGAAAATTTACACGTTCGCGATTCTGCTCTTATAAACTGAATGAATTATAATAAATATAGTATAATCGTGTTCGTCTTAAATAGATCTACACGCTGATATGCGTTGATCCATGTTTCTGCAGAAAATGGAGGAGTTAATTTGGTATATTTCAAAAATGAGCTCATAAAACCGCAAATTTAAAATTCCGAAAATTTACACGTTCGCGATTCTGCTCTTATAAACTGAATGAATTATAATAAATATAGTATAATCGTGTTCGTCTTAAATAGATCTACACGCTGATATGCGTTGATCCATGTTTCTGCAGAAAATGGAGGAGTTATTTGGGTATATTTCAAAAATGAGCTCATAAAACCGCAAATTTAAAATTCCGAAAATTTACACGTTCGCGATTCTGCTCTTATAAACTGAATGAATTATAATAAATATAGTATCAATCTCTTCGTCTTTAAGAGACCTACACGGTGATATGCATTGTTCCATGTTTCAACAGAAAATGGAGGAGTTATTTGGGTATATTTCAAAAATGAGCTCATAAAATCGCAAATTTAAAATTCCGAAAATTTACACGTTCGCGATTCTGCTCTTATAAACTGAATGAATTATAATAAATATAGTATAATCGTGTTCGTCTTAAATAGATCTACACGCTGATATGCGTTGATCCATGTTTCTGCAGAAAATGGAGGAGTTATTTGGGTATATTTAAAAAATGAGCGGTAAAATTCGCAAACTTAAAATTCCGAAAATTTACACGTTCGCGATTCTGCTCTAATAAACTGAATGAATTATAATAAATATAGTATAATCGTGTTCGTCTTAAATAGATCTACACGCTGATATGCGTTGATCCATGTTTCTGCAGAAAATGGAGGAGTTATTTGGGTATATTTCAAAAATGAGCTCATAAAATCGCAAATTTAAAATTCCGAAAATTTACACGTTCGCGATTCTGCTCTTATAAACTGAATAAATTATAATAAATATAGTATAATCATGTTCGTCTTAAATAGATCTACACGGTGATATGCATTGTTCCATGTTTCAGCAGAAAATGGAGGAGTTATTTGGTTATATTTCAAAAATGAGCTCATAAAATCGCAAATTTAAAATTCCGAAAATTTACACGTTCGCGATTCTGCTCTTATAAACTGAATGAATTATAATAAATATAGTATAATCATGTTCGTCTTAAATAGATTATTTGGTTATATTTCAAAAATGAGCTCATAAAATCGCAAATTTAAAATTCCGAAAATTTACACGTTCGCGATTCTGCTCTTATAAACTGAATAAATTATAATAAATATAGTATAATCATGTTCGTCTTAAATAGATCTACACGCTGATATGCATAGATCCATGTTTCAGCAGAAAATTGAGGAGTTATTTGGTAATATTTCAAAAATGAGCTCATAAAATCGCAAATTTAAAATTCCGAAAATTTACACGTTCGCGATTCTGCTCTTATAAACTGAATAAATTATAATAAATATAGTATAATCATGTTCGTCTTAAATAGATCTACACGCTGATATGCGTTGATCCATGTTCCTGCAGAAAATGGAGGAGTTATTTGGTTATATTTCAAAAATGAGCTCATAAAATCGCAAATTTAAAATTCCGAAAATTTACACGTTCGCGATTCTGCTCTTATAAACTGAATAAATTATAATAAATATAGTATAATCATGTTCGTCTTAAATAGATCTACACGCTGATATGCGTTGATCCATGTTTCGCAGAAAATGGAGGAGTTATTTGGTTATATTTCAAAAATGAGCTCATAAAATCGCAAATTTAAAATTCCGAAAATTTACACGTTCGCGATTCTGCTCTTATAAACTGAATGAATTATAATAAATATAGTATAATCATGTTCGTCTTAAATAGATCTACACGCTGATATGCGTTGATCCATGTTCCTGCAGAAAATGGAGGAGTTATTTGGTTATATTTCAAAAATGAGCTCATAAAATCGCAAATTTAAAATTCCGAAAATTTACACGTTCGCGATTCTGCTCTTATAAACTGAATAAATTATAATAAATATAGTATAATCATGTTCGTCTTAAATAGATCTACACGCTGATATGCGTTGATCCATGTTCCTGCAGAAAATGGAGGAGTTATTTGGGTATATTTGAAAAATGAGCAAATAAAATCGCAAATTTAAAATTCCGAAAATTTACACGTTCGCGATTCTGCTCTTATAAACTGAATAAATTATAATAAATATAGTATAATCATGTTCGTCTTAAATAGATCTACACGCTGATATGCATAGATCCATGTTTCAGCAGAAAATGGAGGAGTTATTTGGTTATATTTCAAAAATGAGCTCATAAAATCGCAAATTTAAAATTCCGAAAATTTACACGTTCGCGATTCTGCTCTTATAAACTGAATTATAATAAATATAGTATAATTATGTTCGTCTTAAATAGATCTACACGCTGATATGCGTTGATCCATGTTCCTGCAGAAAATGGAGGAGTTATTTGGTTATATTTCAAAAATGAGCTCATAAAATCGCAAATTTAAAATTCCGAAAATTTACACGTTCGCGATTCTGCTCTTATAAACTGAATAAATTATAATAAATATAGTATAATTGTGTTCGTCTTAAATAGATCTACACGCTGATATGCGTTAAGCCATGTTTCTGCAGAAAATCGAGGAGTTAATTTAGTATATTTAAAAAATCAGCTCATAAAACCGCAAATTTAAAATTCCGAAAATTTACACGTTCGCGATTCTGCTCTTATAAACTGAATGAATTATAATAAATATAGTATAATTATGTTCGTCTTAAATAGATCTACACGCTGATATGCGTTGATCCATGTTTCCTGCAGAAAATGGAGGAGTTATTTGGTTATATTTCAAAAATGAGCTCATAAAATCGCAAATTTAAAATTCCGAAAATTTACACGTTCGCGATTCTGCTCTTATAAACTGAATAAATTATAATAAATATAGTATAATCATGTTCGTCTTAAATAGATCTACACGCTGATATGCGTTGATCCATGTTTCAGCAGAAAATGGAGGAGTTATTTGGTTATATTTCAAAAATGAGCTCATAAAATCGCAAATTTAAAATTCCGAAAATTTTACACGTTCGCGATTCTGCTCTTATAAACTGAATGAATTATAATAAATATAGTATAATTATGTTCGTCTTAAATAGATCTACACGCTGATATGCGTTGATCCATGTTCCTGCAGAAAATGGAGGAGTTATTTGGTTATATTTCAAAAATGAGCTCATAAAATCGCAAATTTAAAATTCCGAAAATTTACACGTTCGCGATTCTGCTCTTATAAACTGAATAAATTATAATAAATATAGTATAATCGTGTTCGTCTTAAATAGATCTACACGCTGATATGCGTTGATCCATGTTTCTGCAGAAAATGGAGGAGTTATTTGGTTATATTTCAAAAATGAGCTCATAAAATCGCAAATTTAAAATTCCGAAAATTTACACGTTCGCGATTCTGCTCTTATAAACTGAATAAATTATAATAAATATAGTATAATCATGTTCGTCTTAAATAGATCTACACGCTGATATGCGTTGATCCATGTTCCTGCAGAAAATGGAGGAGTTATTTGGTTATATTTCAAAAATGAGCTCATAAAATCGCAAATTTAAAATTCCGAAAATTTACACGTTCGCGATTCTGCTCTTATAAACTGAATAAATTATAATAAATATAGTATAATCATGTTCGTCTTAAATAGATCTACACGCTGATATGCATAGATCCATGTTTCAGCAGAAAATGGAGGAGTTATTTGGTTATATTTCAAAAATGAGCTCATAAAATCGCAAATTTAAAAATTCCGAAAATTTACACGTTCGCGATTCTGCTCTTATAAACTGAATGAATTATAATAAATATAGTATAATTGTGTTCGTCTTAAATAGATCTACACGCTGATATGCGTTGATCCATGTTCCTGCAGAAAATGGAGGAGTTATTTGGTTATATTTCAAAAATGGGCTCATAAAATCGCAAATTTAAAATTCCGAAAATTTACACGTTCGCGATTCTGCTCTTATAAACTGAATAAATTATAATAAATATAGTATAATCATGTTCGTCTTAAATAGATCTACACGCTGATATGCGTTGATCCATGTTCCTGCAGAAAATGGAGGAGTTATTTGGTTATATTTCAAAAATGAGCTCATAAACATAAAATCGCAAATTAAAAATTCCGAAAATTTACACGTTCGCGATTCTGCTCTTATAAACTGAATGAATTATAATAAATATAGTATAATCGTGTTCGTCTTAAATAGATCTACACGCTGATATGCGTTGATCCATGTTTCCTGCAGAAAATGGAGGAGTTATTTGGTTATATTTCAAAAATTGAGCTCATAAAATCGCAAATTTAAAATTCCGAAAAATTTACACGTTCGCGATTCTGCTCTTATAAACTGAATGAATTATAATAAATATAGTATAATCCTGTTCGTCATCTAAATAGATCTACACGCTGATATGCGTTGATCCATGTTTCTGCAGAAAATGGACGAGGAGTTATTTGGTTATATTTCAAAAAAATGAGCTCATAAAATCGCAAATTTAAAATTCTGAAAATTTACACGTTCGCGATTCTGCTCTTATAAACTGAATGAATTATAATAAATATAGTATCAATCTCTTCGTCTTTAAGAGACCTACACGGTGATATGCATTGATCCATGTTTCTGCAGAAAATGTTTCTCGAGGCTGTTTTAAACTGAGTTATTGAATCTTGTTGTCTTAAATAGGTGATATATTTCAGAAAATGGAAAATTTGGTAAATTTCAAAAATGTAAAATTCGCAAATTTCAAATTTCATAACGTTTCGCGAATCGCTGGATGAATATAATAAAATTTAAAATTCCGAAAATTTACTGTAGAAAATGGAGAGTTATACGTTCGCGGTAAATTCGCAATTTTTAAAATCCGAAAATTTCTGCTCTTATAAACTGAATGAATTTATAATAAATATAGTATAATCCTGTTCGTCTTAAATAGATCTACACGCTGATATGCGTTGATCCATGTTTCTGCAGAAAATGGAGGAGTTAATTGGGTATATTTCAAAAATGAGCTCATAAAATCGCAAATTTAAAATTCCGAAAATTTACACGTTCGCGATTCTGCTCTTATAAACTGAATGAATTATAATAAATATAGTATAATCGTGTTCGTCTTAAATAGATCTACACGCTGATATGCGTTGATCCATGTTTCTGCAGAAAATGGAGGAGTTATTTGGGTATATTTGAAAAATGAGCTCATAAAATCGCAAATTTAAAATTCCGAAAATTTACACGTTCGCGATTCTGCTCTTATAAACTGAATGAATTATAATAAATATAGTATAATCGTGTTCGTCTTAAATAGATCTACACGCTGATATGCGTTGATCCATGTTTCTGCATAAAATGGATGAGTTAATTGCGTATATTTCAAAAATCAGCTCATAAAATTGCAAATTTAAAATTCCGAAAATTTACACGTTCGCGATTCTTTTCTTATAAACTTAATGAATTATAATAAATATAGTATTAATCCTGTTCGTCTTAAATAGATCTACACGCTGATATGCGTTGATGCATGTTCCTGCAGAAAAATTAGTAGTTAATTGGATATATTTCAAAAATAAGCTCATAAAATCGCAAATATAAAATTCCGAAAATTTACACGTTCGCGATTCTGCTCTTATAAACTGAATGAAATATAATAAATGTAGTATAATCGTGTTTGTCTTAAATAGATCTACACGCTGATATGCGTTGATCCATGTTTCTGTAGAAAATGGAGGAGTTATTTGGGTATATTTCAAAAATCAGCTCATAAAACCGCAAATTTAAAATTGAGAAAATTTACATGTCCCCGATTCTTTTCTTATAAACTGAATGAATTATGATAAATATAGTATAATCGTGTTCGACTCTAATAGATCTACACGCTAATATGCGATGATCCATGTTTCTGCAGAAAATGGAGGAGTTAATTGGGTATATTTAAAAAATGAGATCATAAAATCGCAAATTTAAAATTGAGAAAATTTACATGTCCCCGATTCTTTTCTTATAAACTGAATGAATTATAATAAATATAGTATAATCGTGTTCGTCTTAAATAGATCTACTCGCTGATATGTGTTGATCCATGTTTCTGCAGAAAATGGAGGAGTTATTTGGGTATATTTGAAAAATGAGCGGTAAAATTCGCAAATTTAAAATTCTGAAAATTTACACGTTCGCGATTCTGCTCTTATAAACTGAATGAATTATAATAAATGTAGTATAATCTTGTTCGTCTTAAATAGATTTACACGCTGATATGCGTTGATCCCTGTTTCTGCAGAAAATGGAGGAGTTATTTGGGTATATTTCAAAAATGAGCTGTAAAATTCGCAAATTTAAAATTCCGAAAATTTACACGTTCGCGATTCTGCTCTTATAAACTGAATGAATTATAATAAATATAGTATAATCGTGTTCGTCTTAAATAGATCTACACGCTGATATGCGTTGATCCATGTTTCTGAAGAAAATGGAGGAGTTAATTGGGTATATTTCAAAAATCAGCTCATAAAACCGCAAATTTAAAATTCCGAAAATTTACACGTTCGCGATTCTGCTCTTATAAACTGAATGAATTATAATAAATATAGTATAATCGTGTTCGTCTTAAATAGATCTACACGCTGATATGCGTTGATTCAAGTTTCTGCAGAAAATGGAGGAGTTAATTGGGTATATTTCAAAAATGAGCTCATAAAACCGCAAATTTAAAATTCCGAAAATTTACACGTTCGCGATTCTGCTCTTATAAACTGAATGAATTATAAGAAATGTACTATAATCGTGTTGGTCTTAAATAGATCTACACACTGATATGCGTTGATCCATGTTTCTGCAGAAAATAGAGGAGTTATTTGGGTATATTTCAAAAATGAGCGGTAAAATTCGCAAATTTAAAATTCTGAAAATTTACACGTTCGCGATTCTGCTTTATAAACTGAATGAATTATAATAAATGTAGTATAGTTCTGTTCGTCTTAAATAGATCTACACGCTGATATGCGTTGATCCAGGTTTCTGCAGAAAATGGAGGAGTTAATTGGGTATATTTCAAAAATGAGCTCATAAAACCGCAAATTTATAATACCGAAAATTTACACGTTCGCGATTCTGCTCTTATAAACTGAATGAATAATAATAAATATAGTATAATCGTGTTCGTCTTAAATAGATCTACACGCTGATATGCGTTGATCCAGGTTTCTGCAGAAAATAGGAGGAGTTAATTGGGTATATTTCAAAAATCAGCTCATAAAATCGCAAATTTAAAATTCCGAAAATTTACACGTTCGCGATTCTGCTCTTATAAACTGAATGAATTATAATAAATATAGTATAACCTTTTCGTCTCTAATAGATCTACACGCTGATATGCGTTGATCCATGTTTCTGCAGAAAATGGAGGAGTTAATTGGGTATATTTCAAAAATGAGCTCATAAAACCGCAAATTTATAATTCCGAAAATTTACACGTTCGCGATTCTGCTCTTATAAACTGAATGAATTATAATAAATATAGTATCAATCGTGTTCGTATCTAATAGATCTACACGCTGATATGCGTTGATCCATGTTTCTGCAGAAAATGGAGGAGTTAATTTGGGTATATTTCAAAAATCAGCTCATAAAATCGCAAATTTAAAATTCCGAAAATTTACACGTTCGCGATTCTGTTCTTATAAACTGAATGAATTATAATAAATATAGTATAATCCTGTTCGTCTCTAATAGATCTACACGCTGATATGCGTTGATCCATGTTTCTGCAGAAAATGGAGGAGTTAATTGGGTATATTTCAAAAATGAGATCATAAAATCGCAAATTTAAAATTCCGAAAATTTACACGTTCGCGATTCTGTTCTTATAAACTGAATGAATTATAATAAATATAGTATAATCCTGTTCGTCTCTAATAGATCTACACGCTGATATGCGTTGATCCATGTTTCTGCAGAAAATGGAGGAGTTAATTGGGTATATTTCAAAAATCAGCTCATAAAATCGCAAATTTAAAATTCCGAAAATTTACACGTTCGCGATTCTGCTCTTATAAACTGAATGAATTATAATAAATATAGTATAATCGTGTTCGTCTTAAATAGATCTACACTCTGATATGCGTTGATCCATGTTTCTGCAGAAAATGGAGGAGTTAATTGGGTATATTTCAAAAATCAGCTCATAAAATCGCAAATTTAAAATTCCGAAAATTTACACGTTCGCGATTCTGCTCTTATAAACTGAATGAATTATAATAAATATAGTATAATCGTGTTCGTCTTAAATAGATCTACACGCTGATATGCGTTGATCCATGTTTCTGCATAAAATGGAGGAGTTAATTGGGTATATTTCAAAAATCAGCTCATAAAATCGCAAATTTAAAATTCCGAAAATTTACACGTTCGCGATTCTTTTCTTATAAACTGAATGAATTATAATAAATATAGTATAATCGTGTTCGTCTTAAATAGATCTACACGCTAATATGCGTTGATCCCTGTTTCTGCTGAAAATATAGATATTAATTGGGTATATTTCAAAAATCAGCTCATAAAATCGCAAATTTAAAATTCCGAAAATTTACACGTTCGCGATTCTGCTCTTATAAACTGAATGAATTATAATAAATATAGTATAATCCTGTTCGTCTTAAATATATCTACACGCTGATATGCGTTGATCCATTTTTCTGCAAAAAATGCAGGAGTTAATTAGGTATATTTCAAAAATGACCTCATGAAATCGCAAATTTAAAATTACGAAAATTTACACGTTCGCGATTCTGCTCTTATAAACTGAATGAATTATAATAAATATAGTATAATCGTGTTCGTCTGTAATAGATCTAGACGCTGATATGCGTTGATACAGATTTTTGTAGAAAATGAAGGAGTTAATTGGGTATATTTCAAAAATGAGATCATAAAATCGCAAATTTAAAATTCTGAAAATTTACACGTTCGCGATTCTTTTCTTATAAACTGAATGAATTATAATAAATATCGTATAATCGTGTTTGTCTCTAATAGATCTACACGCTGATATGCGTTGATCCATGTTTCTGCAGATAATGGAGGAGTTAATTGGGTATATTTCAAAAATGAGCTCATAAAATTGCAAATTTAAAATTCCGAAAATTTACACGTTCGCGATTCTGCTCTTATAAACTGAATTAATTATAATAAATATAGTATAATCGTGTTCGTTTTAAATAGATCTACACGCTGATATGCGTTGATCCATGTTTCTGCATAAAATGGATGAGTTAATTGGGTATATTTCAAAAATCAGCTCATAAAATTGCAAATTTAAAATTCCGAAAATTTACACGTTCGCGATTCTGCTCTTATAAACTTAATGAATTATAATAAATATAGTATAATCGTGTTCGTCTCTAATAGATCTACACGCTGATATGCGTTGATCCATGTTTTTGCAGAAAATGGAGGAGTTAATTGGGTATATTTCAAAAATGAGCTCATAAAATCGCAAATTTAAAATTCCGAAAATTTACACGTTCGCGATTCTGCTCTTATAAACTGAATGAATTATAATAAATATAGTATAATCGTGTTCGTCTTAAATAGATCTACACGCTGATATGCGTTGATGCATGTTTCTGCTGAAAATATAGATATTAATTGGGTATATTTCAAAAATCAGCTCATAAAATCGCAAATTTAAAATTCCGAAAATTTACACGTTCGCGAATCTGTTTTTATAAACTGAATGAATTATAATAAATATAGTATAATCGTGTTCGTCTCTAATAGATCTACACGCTGATATGCGTTGATCCATGTTTCTGCAGAAAATGGAGGAGTTAATTGGGTATATTTAAAAAATGAGATCATAAAATCGCAAATTTAAAATTGAGAAAATTTACATGTCCCCGATTCTTTTCTTATAAACTGGATGAATTATAATAAATATAGTATAATTGTGTTCGTCTTAAATAGATCTACACGCTGATATGCGTTGATCCATGTTTCTGCAGAAAATGGAGGAGTTATTTGGGTATATTTGAAAAATGAGCTATAAAATTCGCAAATTTAAAATTCCGAAAATTTACACGTTCGCGATTCTGCTCTTATAAACTGAATGAATTATAATAAATGTAGTATAATCGTGTTTGTCTTAAATAGATTTACACGCTGATATGCGTTGATCCCTGTTTCTGCAGAAAATGGAGGAGTTAATTGGGTATATTTCAAAAATGAGCTCATAATACCGCAAATTTAAAATTCCGAAAATTTACACGTTCGCGATTCTGCTCTTATAAACTGAATGAATTATAATAAATATAGTATAATCGTGTTCGTCTTAAATAGATCTACACGCTGATATGCGTTGATCCATGTTTCTGCAGAAAATCGAGGAGTTAATTTAGTATATTTAAAAAATCAGCTCATAAAACCGCAAATTTAAAATTCCGAAAATTTACACGTTCGCGATTCTGCTCTTATAAACTGAATGAATTATAATAAATATAGTATAATCGTGTTCGTCTTAAATAGATCTACACGCTGATATGCGTTGATTCAAGTTTCTGCAGAAAATGGAGGAGTTAATTTGGTATATTTCAAAAATCAGCTCATAAAACCGCAAATTTAAAATTCCGAAAATTTACACGTTCGCGATTCTGCTCTTATAAACTGAATGAATTATAATAAATATAGTATAATCGTGTTCGTCTTAAATAGATCTACACGCTGATATGCGTTGATCCATGTTTCTGCAGAAAATGGAGGAGTTATTTGGGTATATTTGAAAAATGAGCGGTAAAATTCGCAAATTTAAAATTCTGAAAATTTACACGTTCGCGATTCTGCTCTTATAAACTGAATGAATTATAATAAATGTAGTATAGTTCTGTTCGTCTTAAATAGATCTACACGCTGATATGCGTTGATCCATGTTTCTGCAGAAAATGGAGGAGTTAATTGGGTATATTTCAAAAATGAGCTCATAAAACCGCAAATTTATAATTCCGAAAATTTACACGTTCGCGATTCTGCTCTTATAAACTGAATGAATTATAATAAATGTACTATAATCGTGTTCGTCTTAAATAGATCTACACGCTGATATGCGTTGATCCATGTTTCTGCAGAAAAAGGAGGAGTTAATTTGGTATATTTCAAAAATCAGCTCATAAAACCGCAAATTTAAAATTCCGAAAATTTACACGTTCGCGATTCTGCTCTTATAAACTGAATGAATTATAATAAATATAGTATAATTGTGTTCGTCTTAAATAGATCTACACGCTGATATGCGTTAAGCCATGTTTCTGCAGAAAATCGAGGAGTTAATTTAGTATATTTAAAAAATCAGCTCATAAAACCGCAAATTTAAAATTCCGAAAATTTACACGTTCGCGATTCTGCTCTTATAAACTGAATGAATTATAATAAATATAGTATAAATCGTGTTCGTCTTCTAATAGATCCACGCTGATATGCGTTAGATCCATGTGTTTCAGCAGAAAATGGAGGAGTTATTTGGTTATATTTCAAAAATGAGCTCATAAAATCGCAAATTTAAAATTCCGAAAATTTACACGTTCGCGATTCTGCTCTTATAAACTGAATAAATTATAATAAATATAGTATAATTATGTTCGTCTTAAATAGATCTACACGCTGATATGCGTTGATCCATGTTCCTGCAGAAAATGGAGGAGTTATTCGGTTATATTTCAAAAATGAGCTCATAAAATCGCAAATTTAAAATTCCGAAAATTTACACGTTCGCGATTCTGCTCTTATAAACTGAATAAATTATAATAAATATAGTATAATTATGTTCGTCTTAAATAGATCTACACGCTGATATGCGTTGATCCATGTTTCTGCAGAAAATGGAGGAGTTATTTGGTTATATTTCAAAAATGAGCTCATAAAATCGCAAATTTAAAATTCCGAAAATTTACACGTTCGCGATTCTGCTCTTATAAACTGAATAAATTATAATAAATATAGTATAATCATGTTCGTCTTAAATAGATCTACACGCTGATATGCATAGATCCATGTTTCAGCAGAAAATGGAGGAGTTATTTGGTTATATTTCAAAAATGAGCTCATAAAATCGCAAATTTAAAATTCCAAAAATTTACACGTTCGCGATTCTGCTCTTATAAACTGAATAAATTATAATAAATATAGTATAATTCATGTTCGTCTTAAATAGATCTACACGCTGATATGCGTTTCCATGTTCCTGCAGAAAATGGAGGAGTTATTTGGTTATATTTCAAAAATGAGCTCATAAAATAGCAAATTTAAAATTCCGAAAATTTACACGTTCGCGATTCTGCTCTTATAAACTGAATAAATTATAATAAATATAGTATAATCATGTTCGTATTAAATAGATCTACACGCTGATATGCGTTGATCCATGTTCCTGCAGAAAATGGAGGAGTTATTTGGTTATATTTCAAAAATGAGCTCATAAAATCGCAAATTTAAAATTCCGAAAATTTACACGTTCGCGATTCTGCTCTTATAAACTGAATAAATTATAATAAATATAGTATAATCATGTTCGTCTTAAATAGATCTACACGCTGATATGCGTTGATCCATGTTTCCTGCAGAAAATGGAGGAGTTATTTGGTTATATTTCAAAAATGAGCTCATAAAATCGCAAATTTAAAATTCCGAAAATTTACACGTTCGCGATTCTGTTATAAACTGAATAAATTATAATAAATATAGTATAATCATGTTCGTCTTAAATAGATCTACACGCTGATATGCGTTGATCCATGTTTCCTGCAGAAAATGGAGGAGTTATTTGGTTATATTTCAAAAATGAGCTCATAAAATCGCAAATTTAAAATTCCGAAAATTTACACGTTCGCGATTCTGCTCTTATAAACTGAATAAATATAGATAAATAAGTATAATCTACACGCTGATATGCATAATCGTCATGTTTCAAGCAGATATATTGGAGGAGTATACATGTTCGTCTTAAATAGATCTACACGCTGATATGCGTAGATCCATGTTTCAACAGAAAATGGAGGAGTTATTTCAAAAATAAACTCATAAAATCGCAAACTTAAAATTCCGAAAATGTACACGTTCGCGATTCTGCCTCTTATTAAACTTTATAAATTATAAATAAATGATAGTATAATTATTTTCGTCCTTAAATAGATCAACACGCTGATTAATGCGTTGATAGCCATGTTTCCAGCAGAAAATGGGAAGGAGTTAATTGGTTAAATTCAAAAATGAGCTCATAAAATCGCAAATTTAAAAATTCCGAAAATTTACACGTTCGCGATTCTGCTCTTATAAACTGAATAAATTATAATAAATATAGTATAATCATGTTCGTCTTTAAGAGACCTACACGGTGATATGCATTGTTCCATGTTTCAACAGAAAATGGAGGAGTTATTTGGTTATATTTCAAAAATGAGCTCATAAAATCGCAAATTTAAAATTCCGAAAATTTACACGTTCGCGATTCTGCTCTTATAAACTGAATATATTATAATAAATATAGTATAATCATGTTCGTCTTAAATAGATCTACACGCTGATATGCATAGATCCATGTTTCAGCAGAAAATGGAGGAGTTATTTGGTTATATTTCAAAAATGAGCTCATAAAATCGCAAATTTAAAATTCCGAAAATTTACACGTTCGCGATTCTGCTCTTATAAACTGAATAAATTATAATAAATATAGTATAATCATGTTCGTCTTAAATAGATCTACACGCTGATATGCGTTGATCCATGTTCCTGCAGAAAATGGAGGACTTATTTGGTTATATTTCAAAAATGAGCTCATAAAATCGCAAATTTAAAATTCCGAAAATTTACACGTTCGCGATTCTGCTCTTATAAACTAAATAAATTATTATAAATATAGTATAAGCATGTTCGTCTTAAATAGATCTACACGCTGATATGCGTTAATCCATGTTCCTGCAGAAAATAGAGGAGTTATTTGGTTATATTTCAAAAATGAGCTCATAAAATCGCAAATTTAAAATTCCGAAAATTTACACGTTCGCGATTCTGCTCTTATAAACTGAATGAATTATAATAAAT
Source organism: Pardosa pseudoannulata (assembly GCA_032207245.1). Lineage (NCBI taxonomy): Eukaryota > Metazoa > Arthropoda > Arachnida > Araneae > Lycosidae > Pardosa > Pardosa pseudoannulata. The sequence goes on from JAGEOH010000416.1 coordinate 42,424, forward strand.
ATAGTATAATCGTGTTCGTCCTAAATAGATCTACACGCTGATATGCGTTGATCCATGTTCCTGCAGAAAATGGAGGAGTTATTTGGTTATATTTCAAAAATGAGCTCATAAAATCGCAAATTTAAAATTCCGAAAATTTACACGTTCGCAATTCTCCTCTTATAAACTGAATAAATTATAATTAAATATAGTATAATCGTGTTCGTCTTAAATAGATCTACACGCTGATATGCGTTGATCCATGTTTCTGCAGAAAATGGAGGAGTTATTTGGTTATATTTCAAAAATGAGCTCATAAAATCGCAAATTTAAAATTCCGAAAATTTACACGTTCGCGATTCTGTTCTTATAAACTGAATAAATTATAATAAATATAGTATAATCATGTTCGTCTTAAATAGATCTACACGCTGATATGCGTTGATCCATGTTCCTGCAGAAAATGGAGGAGTTATTTGGTTATATTTCAAAAATGAGCTCATAAAATCGCAAATTTAAAATTCCGAAAATTTACACGTTCGCGATTCTGCTCTTATAAACTGAATAAATTATAATAAATATAGTATAATCATGTTCGTCTTAAATAGATCTACACGCAGATATGCGTTGATTTATGTTTCTGCAGAAAATGGAGGAGTTATTTGGTTATATTTCAAAAATGAGCTCATAAAATCGCAAATTTAAAATTCCGAAAATTTACACGTTCGCGATTCTGCTCTTATAAACTGAATAAATTATAATAAATATAGTATAATCATGTTCGTCTTAAATAGATCTACACGCTGATATGCGTTGATCCATGTTTCAGCAGAAAATGGAGGAGTTATTTGGTTATATTTCAAAAATGAGCTCATAAAATCGGAAATTTAAAATTCCGAAAATTTACACGTTCGCGATTCTGTTCTTATAAACTGAATGAATTATAATAAATATAGTATAATCGTGTTCGTCCTAAATAGATCTACACGCTGATATGCGTTGATCCATGTTCCTGCAGAAAATGGAGGAGTTATTTGGTTATATTTCAAAAATGAGCTCATAAAATCGCAAATTTAAAATTCCGAAAATTTACACGTTCGCGATTCTGCTCTTATAAACTGAATAAATTATAATAAATATAGTATAATCATGTTCGTCTTAAATAGATCTACACGCTGATATGCGTTTGATCCATGTTTCCTGCAGAAAATGGAGGAGTTATTTGGTTATATTTCAAAAATGAGCTCATAAAATCGCAAATTTAAAATTCCGAAAATTTACACGTTCGCGATTCTCTCTTATAAACTGAATAATTAAAATAAATATAGTATAATCATGTTCGTCTTAAATAGATCTACACGCTGATATGCGTTGATCCATGTTTCAGCAGAAAATGGAGGAGTTATTTGGTTATATTTCAAAAATGAGCTCATAAAATCGCAAATTTAAAATTCCGAAAATTTACACGTTCGCGATTCTGCTCTTATAAACTGAATGAATTATAATAAATATAGTATAATCGTGTTCGTCTTAAATAGATCTACACGCTGATATGCGTTGATCCATGTTCCTGCAGAAAATGGAGGAGTTATTTGGTTATATTTCAAAAATGAGCTCATAAAATCGCAAATTTAAAATTCCGAAAATTTACACGTTCGCGATTCTGCTCTTATAAACTGAATAAATTATAATAAATATAGTATAATCGTGTTCGTCTTAAATAGATCTACACGCTGATATGCGTTGATCCATGTTTCTGCAGAAAATGGAGGAGTTATTTGGTTATATTTCAAAAATGAGCTCATAAAATCGCAAATTTAAAATTCCGAAAATTTACACGTTCGCGATTCTGCTCTTATAAACTGAATGAATTATAATAAATATAGTATAATCGTGTTCGTCTTAAATAGATCTACACGCTGATATGCGTTGATCCATGTTTCTGCAGAAAATGGAGGAGTTATTTGGTTATATTTCAAAAATGAGCTCATAAAATCGCAAATTTAAAATTCCGAAAATTTACACGTTCGCGATTCTGCTCTTATAAACTGAATAAATTATAATAAATATAGTATAATCATGTTCGTCTTAAATAGATCTACACGCTGATATGCGTTGATCCATGTTTCAGCAGAAAATGGAGGAGTTATTTGGTTATATTTCAAAAATGAGCTCATAAAATCGCAAATTTAAAATTCCGAAAATTTACACGTTCGCGATTCTGCTCTTATAAACTGAATAAATTATAATAAATATAGTATAATCATGTTCGTCTTAAATAGATCTACACGCTGATATGCGTTGATCCATGTTCCTGCAGAAAATGGAGGAGTTATTTGGTTATATTTCAAAAATGAGCTCATAAAATCGCAAATTTAAAATTCCGAAAATTTACACGTTCGCGATTCTGCTCTTATAAACTGAATAAATTATAATAAATATAGTATAATCATGTTCGTCTTAAATAGATCTACACGCTGATATGCATAGATCCATGTTTCAGCAGAAAATGGAGGAGTTATTTGGTTATATTTCAAAAATGAGCTCATAAAATCGCAAATTTAAAATTCCGAAAATTTAGACGTTCGCGATTCTGTTCTTATAAACTGAATGAATTATAATAAATATAGTATAATTATGTTCGTCTTAAATAGATCTACACGCTGATATGCATTGATCCATGTTCCTGCAGAAAATGGAGGAGTTATTTGGTTTATATTTCAAAAATGAGCTCATAAAACCGCAATTTTAAAATTCCGAAAATTTACACGTTCGCGATTCTGCTCTTATAAACTGAATAAATTATAATAAATATAGTATAATCAATGTTCGTCTTAAATAGATCTACACGCTGATATGCATTGATCCATGTTCCTGCAGAAAATGGAGGAGTTATTTGGTTTATATTTCAAAAATGAGCTCATAAAATCGCAAATTTAAAATTCCGAAAATTTACACGTTCGCGATTCTGCTCTTATAAACTGAATAAATTATAATAAATATAGTATAATCATGTTCGTCTTAAATAGATCTACACGCTGATATGCATAGATCCATGTTCCTGCAGAAAATGGAGGCGTTATTCGGTTATATTTCAAAAATGAGCTCAAAAAATCGCAAATTTAAAATTCCGAAAATTTACACGTTCGCGATTCTGCTCTTATAAACTGAATAAATTATAATAAATATAGTATAATCATGTTCGTCTTAAATAGATCTACACGCTGATATGCGTTGATCCATGTTTCCTGCAGAAAATGGAGGAGTTATTTGGTTATATTTCAAAAATGAGCTCATAAAATCGCAAATTTAAAATTCCGAAAATTTACACGTTCGCGATTCTGCTCTTATAAACTGAATAAATTATAATAAATATAGTATAATCATGTTCGTCTTAAATAGATCTACACGCTGATATGCATAGATCCATGTTTCCTGCAGAAAATGGAGGAGTTATTTGGTTATATTTCGAAAATGAGCTCATAAAATTCGCAAATTTAAAATTCCGAAAATTTACACGTTCGCGATTCTGCTCTTATAAACTGAATAAATTATAATAAATATAGTATAATCATGTTCGTCTTAAATAGATCTACACGCTGATATGCGTTGATCCATGTTCCTGCAGAAAATGGAGGAGTTATTTGGTTATATTTCAAAAATGAGCTCATAAAATCGCAAATTTAAAATTCCGAAAATTTACACGTTCGCGATTCTGCTCTTATAAACTGAATAAATTATAATAAATATAGTATAATCATGTTCGTCTTAAATAGATCTACACGCTGATATGCGTTGATCCATGTTCCTCAGCAGAAAATGGAGGAGTTAATTTGGTTATATTTCAAAAATGAGCTCATAAAATCGCAAATTTAAAATTCCGAAAATTTACACGTTCGCGATTCTGCTCTTATAAACTGAATAAATTATAATAAATATAGTATAATCGTGTTCGTCTTAAATAGATCTACACGCTGATATGCGTTGATCCATGTTCCTGCAGAAAATGGAGGAGTTAATTTGGTTATATTTCAAAAATTAGCTCAAAAAATCGCAAATTTAAAATTCCGAAAATTTACACGTTCGCGATTCTGCTCTTATAAACAGAATGAATTATAATAAATATAGTATCAATCTCTTCGTCTTTAAGAGACCTACACGGTGATATGCATTGTTCCATGTTTCAGCAGAAAATGGAGGAGTTATTTGGTTATATTTCAAAAATGAGCTCATAAAATCGCAAATTTAAAATTCCGAAAATTTACACGTTCGCGATTCTGCTCTTATAAACTGAATAAATTATAATAAATATAGTATAATCATGTTCGTCTTAAATAGACCTACACGGTGATATGCATTGTTCCATGTTTCAGCAGAAAATGGAGGAGTTATTTGGTTATATTTCAAAAATGAGCTCATAAAATCGCAAATTTAAAATTCCGAAAATTTACACGTTCGCGATTCTGCTCTTATAAACTGAATGAATTATAATAAATATAGTATAATCATGTTCGTCTTAAATAGATCTACACGCTGATATGCGTTGATCCATGTTCCTGCAGAAAATGGAGGAGTTATTTGGTTTATATTTCAAAAATGAGCTCATAAAATCGCAAATTTAAAATTCCGAAAATTTACACGTTCGCGATTCTGCTCTTATAAACTGAATAAATTATAATAAATATAGTATAATCATGTTCGTCTTAAATAGATCTACACGCTGATATGCATTGATCCATGTTCCTGCAGAAAATGGAGGAGTTATTTGGTTATATTTAAAAATGAGCTCATAAAATCGCAAATTTAAAATTCCGAAAATTTACACGTTCGCGATTCTGCTCTTATAAACTGAATAAATTATAATAAATATAGTATAATCATGTTCGTCTTAAATAGATCTACACGCTGATATGCGTTGATTTATGTTTCTGCAGAAAATGGAGGAGTTATTTGGTTATATTTCAAAAATGAGCTCATAAAATCGCAAATTTAAAATTCCGAAAATTTACACGTTCGCGATTCTGCTCTTATAAACTGAATAAATTATAATAAATATAGTATAATCATGTTCGTCTTAAATAGATCTACACGCTGATATGCGTTGATCCATGTTCCTGCAGAAAATGGAGGAGTTATTTGGTTATATTTCAAAAATGAGCTCATAAATCGCAAATTTAAAATTCCGAAAATTTACACGTTCGCGATTCTGCTCTTATAAACTGAATAAATTATAATAAATATAGTATAATCATGTTCGTCTTAAATAGATCTACACGCTGATATGCGTTGATCCATGTTCCTGCAGAAAATGGAGGAGTTATTTGGTTATATTTCAAAAATGAGCTCATAAAATCGCAAATTTAAAAATTCCGAAAATTTACACGTTCGCGATTCTGCTCTTATAAACTGAATAAATTATAATAAATATAGTATAATCATGTTCGTCTTAAATAGATCTACACGCTGATATGCGTTGATCCATGTTCTTCAGCAGAAAATGGAGGAGTTATTTGGTTATATTTCAAAAATGAGCTCATAAAATCGCAAATTTAAAATTCCGAAAATTTACACGTTCGCGATTCTGCTCTTATAAACTGAATGAATTATAATAAATATAGTATAATTATGTTCGTCTTAAATAGATCTACACGCTGATATGCATAGATCCATGTTTCAGCAGAAAATGGAGGAGTTATTTGGTTATATTTCAAAAATGAGCTCATAAAATCGCAAATTTAAAATTCCGAAAATTTACACGTTCGCGATTCTGCTCTTATAAACTAAATAAATTATAATAAATATAGTATAATCATGTTCGTCTTAAATAGATCTACACGCTGATATGCATAGATCCATGTTTCAGCAGAAAATGGAGGAGTTATTTGGTTATATTTCAAAAATGAGCTCATAAAATCGCAAATTTAAAATTCCGAAAATTTACACGTTCGCGATTCTGCTCTTATAAACTGAATAAATTATAATAAATATAGTATAATCATGTTCGTCTTAAATAGATCTACACGCTGATATGCGTAGATCCATGTTTCCTGCAGAAAATGGAGGAGTTATTTGGTTATATTTCAAAAATGAGCTCATAAAATCGCAAAATTTAAAATTCCGAAAATTTACACGTTCGCGATTCTGCTCTTATAAACTGAATAAATTATAATAAATATAGTATAATCGTGTTCGTCTTAAATAGATCTACACGCTGATATGCGTTGATCCATGTTCCTGCAGAAAATGGAGGAGTTATTTGGTTATATTTCAAAAATGAGCTCATAAAATCGCAAATTTAAAATTCCGAAAATTTACACGTTCGCGATTCTGCTCTTATAAACTGAATGAATTATAATAAATATAGTATAATTGTGTTCGTCTTAAATAGATCTACACGCTGATATGCGTTGATCCATGTTTTGCAGAAAATGGAGGAGTTATTTGGTTATATTTCAAAAATGAGCTCATAAAATCGCAAATTTAAAATTCCGAAAATTTACACGTTCGCGATTCTGCTCTTATAAACTGAATAAATTATAATAAATATAGTATCAATCTCTTCGTCTTTAAAAGACCTACACGGTGATATGCATTGTTCCATGTTTCAACAGAAAATGGAGGAGTTATTTGGTTATATTTCAAAAAATGAGCTCATAAAATCGCAAATTTAAAATTCCGAAAATTTACACGTTCGCGATTCTGCTCTTATAAACTGAATAAATTATAATAAATATAGTATAATCATGTTCGTCTTTAAAAGACCTACACGGTGATATGCGTTGATCCATGTTTCCTGCAGAAAATGGAGGAGTTATTTGGTTATATTTCAAAAATGAGCTCATAAAATCGCAAATTTTAAAATTCCGAAAATTTACACGTTCGCGATTCTGCTCTTATAAACTGAATAAATTATAATAAATATAGTATAATCATGTTCGTCTTAAATAGATCTACACGCTGATATGCGTTGATCCATGTTTCCTGCAGAAAATGGAGGAGTTATTTGGTTATATTTCAAAAATGAGCTCATAAAATCGCAAATTTAAAATTCCGAAAATTTACACGTTCGCGATTCTGCTCTTATAAACTGAATAAATTATAATAAATATAGTATATAATTCATGTTCGTCTTAAATAGATCTATACGGTGATATGCATTGTTCCATGTTTCTGCAGAAAATGGAGGAGTTATTTGGTTATATTTCAAAAATGAGCTCATAAAATCGCAAATTTAAAATTCCGAAAATTTACACGTTCGCGATTCTGCTCTTATAAACATAATGAATTATAATAAATATAGTATCAATATGTTCGTCTTTAAAAGACCTACACGGTGATATGCATTGTTCCATGTTTCAACAGAAAATGGAGGAGTTATTTGGTTATATTTCAAAAATGAGCTCATAAAATCGCAAATTTAAAATTCCGAAAATTTACACGTTCGCGATTCTGCTCTTATAAACTGAATAAATTATAATAAATATAGTATAATCATGTTCGTCTTAAATAGATCTACACGCTGATATGCGTTGATTCCATGTTTCCTGCAGAAAATGGAGGAGTTATTTGGTTATATTTCAAAAATGAGCTCATAAAAT
>JAGEOH010000417.1:0-32500 GCA_032207245.1 Pardosa pseudoannulata
AAATGTCCCTCTTCTCCTCTGCAACTGGCGCGGGCGGGGGTGGCAACATTCCCTGGAGTAAGGCTTTTCTACCTTCTTTCGTTGAGTCCGTCTTCGGCCGCCGTAAAAAAAAAAATGCAGGTGTCTATGTAACACAAACACGAGTCTTGAGTCTAGTATTACAGTATGCAAAGCACTCCTTTCTGTGGCGATATGCTAGCGTGTGACCTGTCCGCCTACTCAACTGGGACATTTCAGATGATCGCTTTCAGGCCGCCCTGCAAAAAGAAACAAGTGACGCACCCGATAAACCTTATCAGCCCTTTTAGCCACCCGGCTCCTATTTCCCCTAAGGAAATCCGGGTGAAAGGGGTCAATGGGGTCGATTTTGCAGATATAATCAAGGGTATAGGTCTGCGAAACACGGGTCGTGGGTACAAATTCCTTACAATATATGTCTTACAGTATATGTCCCACTTCCAGTTTCTGACCCGGGCTGGGATCAGTTAACCGTCACAAAGGAGAGATCGGTCCCAACTGATTCGACTTGTTGTGTGTTTCAGGGTTGTCCTATCGGTCCTGCCGCCAACATATTGGAGCCGAGCGCCCAGCAGTGCTGTCGCCTCTACCTCGAGCAGCCCATCCTGTCGCTCAAGGACATCGAAGCTCTCAAGGCCACCACCTTCAAGGGATGGAAAGTAAGTACAATTCGAACGAGGAACTTTAATCCATGCCATTAAACATTACAGATGATTGTAAAATATTCATTTAAAAATGCTACATTTGTGAACACAAAATAAGAAATCATTTACAGCGAAGAGAAAACCAGGATACTCTTTGGATGGAGAAAATGACATTTATGCTAAACCCCGTCATAATTCGAGGGTTGGAACTTTAATAGGGGCAACTATTTATTTACACGGAATACAAAATGGATGGATGTCACCCTATTTTTATAGTTCTTCAGCATAATCTCCAGCATTGTTTATAACCCTTTTTCAACGTTGTAGAAGTCACAGAACACCTTCAGCAGCGCCTGTTCGGTTGATAGCTCGAATGGACCGGTCTATTGCTGTAAGAATCTCCGGAGCAGTTCTAAAGCGAAGAAGTGGTTTCTTACTCTTAGGAATTAAGTCAAAGTCAAGAGGGCGTACGTTCTGGAGCTAACTCGGGTCTAACCAGACCGCGACCTACTACCCCGCTTCATAATAATTGGGAATTTCTTCCTTATTTCAGACCAAAGTGATCGACATGGTGTACCCGGTGAACGAAGCTGCAGACGGACTGATGCCGGCTCTCAACAGAATCCGGGAGGAAGCTTGCAGCGCGGCTGAGAACGGGTACTCCCTCGTCATACTGTCGGACAGAAAAGCCGGACGAGACTACATACCCGTCAGGTGAGGCCCAATCAATAACTAATACAATATTTTTACCCTACAAAAAGAAACCAACGTCTATCTTAAAAGCGATTCTACCCTTTTCTGGCCAACTCGAAAACACCAAAGCTCCTCTTCCATAAATGATTTACATAACTTGCACGTCGCCGCATCACTTGGACACCTGTCAGTGGAGATGTACAGGTTTTTCGCGAGAGAAGAGGCTTCAATTAACCCTTTGATGGACTGTGGGACAATTACTTCCCACCTACAGGATCTTACGAAATACCCTGTGGGAAGAGCAAAACCCATTCTATTAGATTGGTCTTGCAATTGGAACGACGGGAAAACTGATTTCCGCTTCGGTTTTGCTCTGTCATCTATTGTTCGATCGATTGAACAAAACTAGCTGTTTTGAAAGTTTGGAACCGTGGAGGGAGAAATAAACGGCACACGAAAGGGTGAACTCGGTTCCTCTTCCTACCAAAGTTTCTTTTCCTCGACTACGATTTTACTTAGGACTGCATCAGAGATGGATATTCTTAACTTTATCATGTATGTATGTGTGTATAACATTTACGAAATTACATTAGATGGTTTTAGCCCCTATTTGGATTGCAATGGCTTACCGAATAGCAACGCCCTACCATTCACACTGTGCTGACCAGGCAAATTCCAACGTGACATCGCAAATTAAGATACACATTTTGCAAGATAAAATGAAACGACGTTTAATATAAACGTCATTTCATTTTACGTTAAGACCCCTTGGCTCAAAACACTAACGCTTTTTTCAGCTGTAACCTTGACTGAAGTTCTCCATGTTTTTTTCTTGGTGATCTTTCAGAAAGCGCCATTTTCTGCCTCCATTTTTGTTTGGCGACTTTCAAAATGGGGTTCTTTGCCAAGATCACCAAGAAAAAAACATGGTTTCAGGAAGCGCGTAGATATTTCATCAGTTCCGTGATTTCCAATTCTGTTCCTTCTACACTCCCCTTTTTCACTCAAGAACATTGCAGGCGTCACACTGGTAAAGTGCTAAGTAACTCCATTAAAAAGCTTCCAAGTCCAACGAGGTGGAACTGGACTTACAAGGCGAGAGCTGAGCATCGAATGGCCACGACTATACACTTATTTCTTACATTTTCCCCAACAGCGAGGGATGACTCAGACAGAAATGAACTTGGATCGAGACATGGGAGGAGGGGAACATTTTTTCTTGGAAGTGTTCGTTTTGGGAAACAGAATGGAAGTTGCCTTCCAATCTGTTATTTTGTGTCCTGAAAATGAAGTAGGAGAAAAGGGGGGAAAAGAAAATTCTAGATAGATATATTAAGTGTAATAATTTTAAAATATTGCTTATGCACGCACACACACACACACACACACGCACACGCACACACATGCACACACACACACACATGCACACTCAAGAGCCACAACATTATGACCACCCCTTCATATTGCAATAAACTCGCCTGGATGACGTGGAAGGCACGTTATCGGGTGGAATTGGTATTTAACAGCTGCTGAAGAGACTAAAGAATCGTTCTTTCACTTACTTCTGTGTGTGATGGGAAACGGCTGCGGATCGAAGCGATTTCGATAGATGGCAGATTGTAATGGCTCGGAACGAGTATTTTCGAGACGGCACGACTCGAGGGTTGTTCGCGATCTACAGTTGTGAGTACTTGTGCAAAGTGGATGAATGACGGTGACACCAGCAGTAGACGACAGGGTGTCGGACGTCCACGCGCTAACAAAGAAAAAGGTGTCGCCCGGTGAAGCCAAACCAGAGCCAGACAGTCGCTAAGCTGACAACCCAATACAATGAAGGGCCAAGTAGAATAGTTCGTCTTGATTCGTCATCGCCAATTCGTTATTGACAGGTGGTCATAATGCTTTGACTCTTTAGTGTATATTTATAATAATACATATATTGTAGATGGTTTTTATGTATGTCTCCATATATATGTGTGTTGTGTTTTAGCGCCCTCCTGGCTTTGGGTGCTACCCACCACCACCTGATCAACAAGTTGCAGAGGATGAAGGTCGGCCTGATCCTGGAGACGGGGGAGGCGAGGGAGGTTCACCACATGTGCGTGCTGCTGGGCTACGGCGCGGACGCCATCTGCCCCTACCTGGTGTTCGAGAGCATGGCCGAGCTGCAAGGAGAGGGCGTCATCAGCGAGGCCCTCACCGAGGAAGCCATCTTCAAGAACTACGTCGAGGCCATGGAGAGGGGAATCGCAAAAGTGAGAAAAAGCTCCTTTTTCCTCTGCCCGCCCGAGTGTCATCGGCAAACTCCCTTTATTTCAAATGTATTTCATAAAATCTCTGGACTGAAAGATAGAGGGCCGCTCTTAGTGGGTTCGAAGCCCTTCGGAATTGGGTTTAAGCCGTAGGTCACGATCAGGTTAGCGCTGCAAACTAAACTAAACCTAAAATTCTGGAATATGCGGACAAGAAAAGAATCAGCAATCTTACCTGAATGCCAGCTAAGCATGGACCCTTCTTCCAAAGTGGCTCACAAAAACTGAATCGCATTAAATTTCAGGTCCATTGAATTATCCCTTAATTCATCAATCCGTTGAATTATTCCTTAACCCCTTCCGGTGCGATTTAATAATGAAAAACTGTGCATGAAGTAACAATTTATTTTTTATTTAAAAAACTTGTTTCATTTTACAATTGTTACATATTCTTAATTAAAATCCACTTTTTACATAGTGTTAAATAATACCAGAAACGGTAAAATTAAGAAAATATCAAAGCAAAACATTAATAGGGTAGACAGATAATAGTTTTCAAGCTAGTGGTACTTTTCAAAACAAAGTGCAAAGGAATTCTGAATTGTTTACACCGCCAAGTAGTCTCACTTCTAATTTGATTCTCGTAACACACACGGCATTTCTTAGTAGGTTTTCTTTTATTCTGACTCATCAATTTGGCAATGACTTGTATCAAGAAATTCTAAGTAAACAATATGAATTAGTGACTTGTGATTTCTACAAGTAACAAAAGTGTTGCCAAGTTCAGTACACTAGAAATTTTAAACTAAATTATCATATTTAACAGTAACTTTAGTCGCATGACGAGTGTAGCTCGTCATTGTGCGGTATGGAATGAAAAACCAATGACGAGCTAGACTCGTCATTTTACCAGAAGGGTATAATGACGAGTTAATTCAGCAATCCATACATTAATCCTTTGAATTATCCCTTAATTTAGCAGTCCATTCAGTAATCCGGTGAATTATCCCTTAATTCAGCCATCCATACAGTAATCCGTTGAATTATCCCTTAATTCAGCAATCCATACAATAATCCGTTAATTCATACATTAATCCGATGAATATCCCTTAATTCCCTTAACTCTCGGATGTTTCATTGGATTCACGAAAAATGTTAATAAACGGCTCTTAATCAACGAATCAGTTTGCAAAGCATCGTGCAAACAACTTTTGGTGGCTCGGTTTTGTGTTCTTTATATGTTTGATTGCCTTTCCAAAAGGTTTGATTCCATGATAGACAGTTTTCTGTGTTCTTTGTTTTCAGGTGATGGCGAAGATGGGCATCTCTACCCTCCAGAGTTACAAAGGAGCCCAAATTTTCGAAGCCGTCGGTCTCAGCCAAGAAGTCGTCGATTTCTGCTTCAAAGTGAGTGCTATCCTTTACAACGAATGCTTCCAGATTGGAGGCTCACTTTTATTACTTGCAATTACTTGAGCAACGAAGAACCAAAAAGAAATATTACTAGGATCTCTTGTTCAATGAATCTCTTCCGCTGAGATCTGATTTTTGACCAAAAAGAGCATCTTCTATATTTCATCCAGCTCATTAAATCCTTTTTTTTTTTTTCCCCAGAACACCGCGTCACGTATCGGCGGCGTGACTTTCCGTGTGCTGGCCGAGGAGAACTTGGAACGTTACCGGATCGCGTACAGCGACCGGGACTGCGACAACATCGTGCTCCGCAATCCGGGCAACTACCACTGGAGGAGCGGAGGGGAGAAACACATCAACGACCCCCTAGCCATCGCGAACCTGCAGGTGACGGATTTATTGTAATATTTCCCTTCCCTTCTATTATCTATATAAGCGTGCGTATATATATATATATATATATATATATATATATATATATATATATATATATATATATATATCCCTCTTTATCTATACATATATATATATCCCTCTGTATCTATTAATACATATATGTGTGTATATATATATATATCTCTCTCTCTCTCTCTCTCTCTATATATATATATATATCCCTGTCTATCTATATTTATCTCTTTCTATATGTATGTATACACATCCCTTATGTATATGTATATACGGATTGTGTGTGTGTTTATATGTATATATGATGTGTGTATATATATATGTGTGTATGTATATATATATATATATATATATATATATATATATATATATATATATGTGTGTGTATATATATTTATCTCTTTCTATATGTATGTATACACACATGTATGTGTATATATATATGGGTATGTTTCTATGTATACATTTATATATAGGTGTATATATGTGTATGTATAAGATGTATGTGTGTATGTATATATATATATATATGTTTATATGTACATATATGATGTATGTGTATATGTATATATTTATATGTATATGTATATCTGTGTGTATATATTATAATGTATTTGTTTATATATATATATATATATATATATATATATATATATATTTATTAGATATTTTTGTAATTATCCCTCTCTCTTGATATTTTATGAGTGAACGAGGATTTGGTGAGGTTTTGATAAGAGAATTGTCGATTGAACTTGAAGCTGATGTCTTGTGTTTCAGGACGCCGCCCGCTCCAAGAGTTCGAGTGCTTACTCCCAGTTCGTGTCGACGACCATGCAGAACGTCCGGTCGTGCACGCTGCGGGGTCAGTTCGACTTGGCCACCGTCTCCAACCCCATCGACATCGGGCAGGTGGAACCAGCCAAGGATATAGTCAAGAGGTTCGCCACAGGTAACCTCCCAATCCTATACATATCTTTCTTCATTTTTCGACAAGCTTCTGACGTCACTGGCCATTCTGATTGGTTGACCTACGCAACTCTATAAACGAGATGTACGTGTTTTGTGGACACAGATAAATTGCCTAAATCCACTCTCTCTCTACAATTTCTGATTTTCTCCACTCTGATTTCAGCTCCAGTGGAAGATTTTCCTTTGTGTCGGGGCAAATATCTCGTTTCATACATGTGGGTATATATGTGAGAAAACTTAATATAGCGTGCCCATAATTTAACAAATACTGAAGTCATCACTATATCATCATTGAATTAAATGAAGTAGCCGAGTATGTTAATGCAGACTAACAAAAACATCTTTTATTTAGAACACCAGATAACACACAAATCCCCGTAGGGAAAAAGAACACAAGCGCAGAAAATATTTCATTATATATATCACATCACTTTCTCAAAGAGAAAGGTTTTAAATCTGTATGCTAGGCCTTTTTATGAACTACTGGAAGGGGCGTGGCTCCAGGAATGATGCCAATCACTTCACTTTAATAACTTTTAGTTTATTCTAGAAGTTATAGTAGCAGGGACAAAATTAATATTATTATTACTTACATGTATATATGTGTGTTAATACATGTGTGTCGTTGTGTGTGCAGGTGCGATGAGTTTCGGCAGCATATCTCTGGAGGCGCACAAGACGTTGGCCGTGGCCATGAACCGCGTGGGCGGCAAATCGAACACCGGAGAAGGCGGGGAGGACCCCGACCGCTACCTCGTCACCGACCCCAACAACAACGTCCGATCGGCCATCAAGCAGGTACGCCCCTCGCTTTCTATCGAACCCGATTTCAGCGAACTTGATCGGCCGTTGCAGTGGTCAATTCGTTGGTGCAGATTTTAAACTGGTAGTGCCATCTATTGGCTACAATTGAAAACTGAAAAAGAATACACGTGTCTATATTTTTTATGTAATTTTTAGGTTCAATTGGGATTTTCGTTCAAGATGCTTTGAATCGTAAAAGTGTAAAGCTGTATGTTCTGGTTTAACTAAAAAATATCGATTCTGTTCCGAATGAATAATTTTATGTATATTCTCTTTTTACTAAAATAATTTGGAAGTTTTCATTGTTTTTTTAACCCATTCTGTGCGGGTCCATTTCGCATCGGCATTGTACCGGGAGCGGGCGTTTTGAGTGTCCATTGATTATTCAGTTCAATCTCAACAGATCGAAAAGGATTTCATTTTCGAACCCACTTTTCATATTTTATATTGAAATATATAAACAAATATATAAATAACCACCACAAGATTTTTGTAAATGAAAAATGTATTTTTGAGTGGATAAATTTATAATAGTATCGTAAATATGAAAAATCAAATAGAAATAGTAGTATATAGTTTTAATTTTTTCCCTTTGTGTGGTTCCGCATCGACTGATGTCATAACTAAATTTTATGTGTCTCCATTTTTCCAGAATCTATGTAGTAGAGAAGAACATTCGTCTTCGTTTTCCTGTCTATACCGTTATTTTTGTACCCACCAGCAAACCATGTTGTTACACTAACCCGTACTAGTACATGTTCATCGTCAGAAAACGTACTAGTACGTGTCCCACGCTCAAGTATGAATCGTCAGATGACGTACGTGACCAGCGCTCAAGTATCAATTGTCAGAAAATGTACTAGTACGTGTTTCCCACTCAAGTATCAATCGCCAGAAAACGTACTAGTACGTGTCCCGCATACAATGTGTTAGTTGGTATTACTGGTGTGTAATACAATGTGTTTAACTGGTACACTATGAGAATGGACACAATTAAAGTAGGATACGAACGGCGAGCATTGGCAAAGAAATTCAATCTGCCTCCTATGACTAGTTTCATTCGAAACTGAAACAGAAATCCAGTGGACTGGAAATGACGATATTTATAAGGTTCACGTTAGAAAAGCTTCTTACAGTAACAGAATCGCTTAAAATGTATAGAATCGAAATAAACCGATAATCATTTTATTTTTTTTTTGAACCGATATTTCGATTCAGTTCTGGTTTGAAGTTCTGATGGGGTGCATGAAACAGATTTTGTGGTGCGAGTCACCCTTGACGGCAACCGCAACGGACTTGCAGAGAGACACCGTAGGTGATAGAACGTGGTATGTAACGTAACTAGGCATGAGATGTATGTTCTGTATTGTGTAGAACGATAATTAAATGGATCTTACTTGTTTATTTACGCCTCTTATACTTGGTATACCCTATACTATTCTAAAATAGAACAGAGTAACATCACAGATCTCTCAGTAAAACTAAATACTCGGTTGGGAATGAAACCCTTTTGCTAGTCTCCGAAGTGCATGCACAAATTACTTTTTGTGTTAAATATAACATTCTATAAAATCAGCTGAGAAAGGTTTGTTTTAAATAAACTTCCTGCGAAATAATCCCGTAGAAATGCCACGTTTTAACTGCTCAAAAATCAAGTGAATTTTGAACTGTTAAAACGTGTCACTTGTAAAATGAATCACTTTTAGAATTTTTCTTTTCAAAGAGTCGAGTTCTGAGTTATTTCTCTTTTGTAGGTGGCATCGGGCCGTTTCGGCGTGAACATCGAGTACTTGGCCAACGCCGACGAACTGCAAATAAAAATGGCGCAAGGAGCGAAACCGGGAGAAGGCGGAGAACTGCCCGGATATAAAGTAAGCGATTCAAATTCATGAAAAGAGTGTTTTAGAATTGATCGTTATATTATGTGTAAAGACTCTAAAAAATGAACCAACAGAGTTATTTTAAAATAATTTTGTGCCTCTGTTCTTTCTATCCCCCTCTTTCATAACGAGTGACGCTAAAACCACGTGACCGCGATTAAGAATCCTGATACACCTATAAATTGAGAAGGCCCGTTCCTTTTCACCTCGAAATCTTTTCGTTTGAGTGCGACTGCAATTTTTCCTTTTGTGATGGCACCTTTTACATGTACACTGTCTACCAATAAGGATTTGGACACCTAAGCAAATGATATCTGCGGTCCTGAGGTACGTGACTGCCTTCGCCGGTATACATCGCGTAGGAAACGGCATCGGCGTTAGTCGCATTAGACCATTGAAAGAGACCAGCACAAGTCTAATTAAAACTTTATTTCAGAGCTATTAAAATGGACATCTTTACGAGTCAACGACAGACAAGAGAAAGCAAAAAAAAATCACTCTACTCGAACAGAGGTGCACCCGAGAGCGAAGACAGAATGAATTTTCCCGAGGGACGAGAAACTTACTCAGCTAATTAAACTGTTAAGATGGGGAAAAACGCGGAGCCATTGGCCGGTGACGGCTAAAAAACGTGTTGAATAGACAGAAAATGGACATCTATAGGATACAAAGCTTTGAGAAATGTATCGAGAGAATTTAAAGTCGAGGACATTCCTTTAAGACATTTATAGGTTGGTAAAAAGATTTCAAGGATTTAAAATGGGAGAGAGGAGCTTTTTAAAGCAATATTAAAGTTAAATAATTTTCATATACTTTTGATATAAATATACTTCCATACTATAATGTATCCTGCCTGTACAATGTAGTGCTGACTTCGACTATTTCGGTTCCAGGTTTCTCAAGACATCGCCAAGACTCGTCATTCGATCCCCGGGGTGGGTCTGATCAGTCCCCCTCCCCACCACGACATCTATTCCATCGAAGATCTGGCAGAGGTGAGTGCCCCACCCCCTTTCCCGTTCCTGTTGGTCGGCGAGGGCCTTTCTCACTGTTCTTTTTCTTGTTCTTTCAGCTGATCTACGACCTGAAGTGCGCCAACCCCTCCGCCCGGATTTCTGTCAAACTCGTGTCTGAGGTGGGAGTCGGAGTCGTGGCTTCCGGAGTCGCCAAGGTAAGAACGACACAACTGCACACACTCACTTGTCTCTTTCAGAAACGAACCTTAAATACTTATGAAAATGGCCAAAACTTATTTTTAAAATGTCTATAATTATAAATACACTCAAGAGCCAAAACATTATGACCACCCCTATATTTTGCAATGAACTCGTCTGGATGACGTGGAAGGCACGGAATCAGGTGGAAATGGTATTTAACTGCTGCTGGAGAGTCTGAAGTATCCTTCTTTCACTTACTTCTGTGTGTCTTGGGAAAGGTTGCGGAACTAATCAATTTTGATAGAGGGTAGATTGCAATGGCTCGGAACAAGTATTTTCAAAACGGCACGACTCGTGGGTTGTTCGCGATCTACAGTTGTGAGTACTTATGCAAAGTGGATGAATGACGGCGAAACCAGAAGTGGACGACAGGGTGTTGGACGTATCAAAGAAAAAGGTCTCGCAGGGTGAAGCCAAACCGGAGCCAGAGAGTTTCTCGGCTGACAACCCAACACAATGTAGAGCCAAGTAAAAATAGTATCGGAGCACACTGTTGGATAGGGGGCTACGCAGCAGACGCCCCACTCGTGTTTTTGCTGACCAAGCGGCATCGCCAATTGCGCCTACCCTGGGCCCGGGATCATCGCGACTGGTCCGTGGATGTGGGGAGAGAGTTGCCTGGTCAGATTAATCACGGTTTGTCGTTCATCGCGCCGATAGCCGTGTTAGGATACGCCGTCTTCCATGCTCTCCTCAATGTACAGTAGGTTATACAGAGACCGGTGGTGGCGGTATTATGCTTTGGGAGACGTTCTTTTGGTCTCTAGCTAGAGAAGAGACTTTTGTGCTAGAGAAGACCATGAATGCTTCAGGGTATCTGAACATCATTGCGTACCGTTGCACCCTTACATGGCCTCTGTTTATCTAGCTGGAAATGGAATGTTCCAACAGGACAGCGCCCCGTGTCACAAGGCTAATTCCTGTTAATGTCCTGCCTGATTGCAATCCGATAGAACCTATTTGGGATGTGATGGGACGACAGCTCAGAGTTGAAAGACCACCAATTCGCAATATCTCGGATTTGCGTCCCCTTTGCTTCAACAGCTAGTACAATCGGTCTCCGGCCATCTACAAAGGCATCCGTGCCTGAAACTGTTTTGCTCGCCAAAGGTGGGCCAACTCGTTACTGACAAGTGGTCATAATGTTTTAGCTCTTGAGTGTGTCTTTGATAGAGAACGAGCTTTTAAATGCCATCGATACAGAAAACACTCCTTAAACCTATTTTATGATTTGAAAACACGTTAACTCCCTTTTGGGAGTCATTTTGACTACTGACCCCTCTAAAACAAAATGTAGGACTCTGATAGCCATTTTTTTTAGTTCAGTTCCGAGTTATGCTGAAAATGATGTGCTAAACTATTCAACAGGTTTTGCGAAATGTAGCGAGTCACGTTCGAACTTTACATTCAGAGAAATATCTTAAATAACGACCAAACACAGAAAGCACTTGAGGGACTTTTCTATTTTTAAGCAGAACGTTTAAACGATGCTGAAATTTTATGTTTTTTTTTATGCATAAAAACATTTTTTTTCAAAAGATTGGAAGGTTTAAGGGTGAGACCTCTTATTTTTTTTTTCCTAGACTAAATGATGGCCGAATGCGTATTCCGTCCCTCTGGTGATGAGAGTTTGAGCTAATTATTTGTTTTCTCTTCAACCCATTCTCTTATCTTCATTATGACTGTGACGTCTTCAATATTCTTGAGTAAAGAGGTAGCGTGAAGAATTATCACAAAAAACAGAATTGGAAATCACTTTTATTTCTGGAGTAAATACTGGCTATATACAAAGGGATTCTAATATCCCAAAACATTCCGTGGATAACATATCCACGATGATCACAGTCACCTTGTTCGCTTGTTTGAATCCCACTACTGGTATGGATGTTCGTCGCCGTACAGAATCGACTTTAAGCAGTATGCTCCGGTCTCGCGAGTAAAACCCAACCCAACCCCACTCCTTAAGACGTAGTTATGACTGTGGTGAGCCAACTGCGACTGCATAGAAAGTTCGATCTGTAGGGAGTAAGGAAGAAGAATGTTCTTGTTTCTTCGCTCATTCAATAATTTACATTATCCAATGCCTGAATTTAGTTGATGGGTGCCTTGTGGTCACTCCCCTGCCCATTAATGAGCACGCTGTTACCAGGTCACTGTACTTGGTAATCCCATGATAGTATTACTGTTTCCCATCTTGGCATCGCTACAACTTTTTAGGGTAACATTTCCAATATTACATATTGCTTGATTGTTTCATGTCAGCCATTATCGTATCACCAACGGTACTTGTATCACAGTGGCACATCGATATGAAAGCGATTTTGGAAGGATGCAGAAACCGAAACAGACAATAGTACTAAAAGCCCTCAATGATCGAACTGACATCGGATGTGTCTTTTCAGGGCAAAGCCGAGCACATCACCATATCTGGCCACGACGGTGGTACGGGGGCCAGCAGCTGGACCGGCATCAAAGGAGCGGGACTTCCGTGGGAGCTGGGCATCGCCGAGACGCACCAGACCCTGGTACAGAACGACCTCCGATCCAGAGTCGTCCTGCAGGCAGACGGACAAATCAGAACAGGTACGCACCCGTTCAGTCGACGATTCTTTTTCTGGAATCGGGAACTGAATCCGTTTCAAAATTTTTCTTTCTGTTTCCTGCCAGTCCTTATATTAACTCTGAATTGAAGTGTGTAACAGTTTTAAAAATTCTAGTCTACGCTCCCCGCCTGCAGCCGCAGAACCCCCACATGCGCGTAAGTAAGGTTGGACTGACGAAGTTGATTTTGTTTTTAGTCTCTTCCCGCCCTTGGAGCCCTGCGAGAGAAATGATGATGTTTTTCCCGTTTTTCTTTCTGTGCAGGGTTCGACGTAGTGGTCGCCGCCATACTCGGAGCCGATGAATTTGGCTTTTCAACCGCACCTTTGATAGTCCTCGGATGCACAATGATGAGGAAGTGCCACCTGAACACGTGTCCGGTCGGCATTGCCACCCAGGTGAGGACGACCAGCGACGGTGACCAGCGCTCTTCTTCTCTTTGTTGTGTTTAGCTCTTTCTTGACTTCCAGGTTGCGCTTCCAGAAGTCGGTCGCCTCGGGTGAAATGTAATCGTAACACGACTTGTGACTGGTTTTTGTTAGTTTCTCTTCTTCAATCTCTTTACAGGATCCAGAACTCCGGAAGAAGTTCGAAGGAAAGCCCGAACATCTCGTCAACTACCTGTTCATGCTGGCTGAAGATGTAAGTACACCTTGATTCATTGACGAACGAAGCTAGATATTTTCAGATAAAAGAAGTGAGATCTTCAATTTATGAGTAGCCTTAATAATCGAATCTAGATATAATTAAATTTTGGGGTAAATGACGACGTTACTGTCTTCTTTTTGCGAGACGCATCCAGAAAGTAAGTTTCCATATTTAAAAGAACTCACACTTTCACGGACATATTTATTGGCAACCAGTACAGCCATGTTTCAGCTATTTTTCAACCTAGCCACCACCAGAATGGAGACACTTGTCGTATTGGGGGATTCACTTTTGTACACCTCTGTCGTAGAACTCTGCCGCCTTCGAACGGAACCAACATTCTCGTCTCAGAACACCGTGCATATCCCTTTTCGTACTGACAGCGTCTGTTTGAATGTGATCCTGACCGAAGATCCACTCTGATGCCAATGCATCGACTGCTGCTTGGTTTCCGAGGTGAAGTGCGAAATTCAAGTATCATTTCTCGTGACGATCCTGTCGAGGATCTCGTCGTCGTGATACCGTAGCAGAAATGTCAGTGCTGCTCCTTAGTGTTGAATTTTTTGTTCCTGTGTCAGTTTCGGCTCATAGACCTTGCAGGGCTGACGATGAATTTCAATGGGCGCAATGCTTTGTGCATCACCGACCGAACCTTGCAGACGGCGAGAGAAGTAATTAGTTTCCATTTCGGACTACTGCCACGAATCGGAACTTGTCCAGCTGGCATACGATTCATAGATCTGTTACGCACGCGTAATTGACACGGCCAGCTACATTTACTTTAAAGGGGAAAACATCGGGAAACTTACTTTCTGGATGCGCTTCGTATTTCTGACTAGTTTAATCCGAATCTTTATATTCCATGGCAGCCTGCCCATTGTCTGCTGCCCCTGATATTGGAGCTGCCGTGTCACAAAGTGGGACAAATGGTTGCCCAAGTCTGGTACTGACTCTGACAGTATTTGGACATAGCTCGTCATTTTTGAGCGAGCATGAAAAGCGAGAAATAAAACAAATAAATTGGAAAGATAATAAGGACACAAAAGCTAGAGAGGACAAACACGATAATTGATTGGGAAACCCCAGGTCTTCGAGAAATTGACTTTTTCTGATGAGCTGTCCTTTCTTTTTGAACCTCCTCCTCTAATCCGTTTAGCCTCTGGAGAGGAGGCGTTATTGAGCAAGGTTTGTTGTACGGTTTTGTTTTATGTGTAGGTGCGTTCCCACATGGCCTCGCTGGGCATCAAGCGCTTCCAAGACCTGATCGGACGCACGGACCTGCTCAAGCTCTACCACAACCAAGAGAATCCGAAGGCGCAGATGCTGGACTACTCGGCCATCCTGCTGGACGCGCTCTCCCTCAGGCCGGGCACCAGCATCGTCGGAGGAACGCTCAAGCAAGACTTCGCACTCGAAAACAGAATTGTGAGTCGACACTTTTGAAATTTCTGATTCTTTTAAAAACTTTTGACTGATAGGGACCATGCCTTTTTCTTTAGCTCTAACTCTCGTTCATTTCAATACATTATACCTTCCTCTATTTTATCGCTTTTCCCTGGTAACAATTTAGATCAGGGAGACACCTGTTGCTTTGGGTGTGCGGTCTCACTTTTCATGTTGAGAAACAAAGTACATTTGGTAAGGATAGAGAACCAATGCTGAAGTAGATAGGACGTAAAAATCTTTCATTTATGAAGTTGGGGAACATTCGTTTGTTTTCCTTTTCCAAGCGATGTATTTCAGTTTTAACTTCCCTTTTTAAGAAATCATCAATCGTTAACTGGGCGCCATTGCACTTTTTTCCCTTTTAATGACGTTGAATTTTGAAAATCGTCCGCCAAACCTCGTCTTGGCTCATTTCCCGAGAGGGACAGGAATGGCTTTGCTCTTTTTCATCTGAGTGACGAACACACATCTTCTCGTGTTAGAGCGTTTCTTTGGCAAAAAGGTCACAACTTTAGTCATTAATCTTTGTTGTCAGTAAAAATATTGCCGCCGGAACGAGTCATTTCGAACGTCAAATTGAATTTGAAAAACTGTTGGGGTTTTCTTTTTTCAGGACAATCTCCTGATCAAGCAAGCTGGCGACGTGATCTCTGGCCGGAAGAAGGACGTCACTATTCACATGGACATCTCGAATGTGGACAGGGCGTTTGGATCTACTCTCAGTTACCACATTGCCAAGTAAGTCTCACTCTTTCAACTCTCAAGTGGTATGGATGTTCATGGACGTTCTGAATCGGCGGAAGAGATGCTTTATATACGCCGTGTATATTTGTAGCCAAATTTGGCGATTTTTTGGCGACTTTACAGGGTGATGAGTGGATTGGTGAGTTTGTCCTGACTTTAATGGTGGGGTATGAGAACTCTAATGTGTTCTTGCACCCCATTGGTGCAAGTGATTTCTGAAGTCACATGTTCCCTCTCACATGTTAGATTTTTTTATAATATTAGTGCTTATTAAAATGCTACATATTGTGTTTATTCTGTTGATATGTATCATAAATATTACTAATCTGTTATTTATTTTTTAAATAACGTTAATTTTTTAATAATTTTCATTTAAAAATTATCATTTTTAAATGATAATTATTATGCTCATTTTATTTTAATAAGGCTTTAAATTGTTAATCTGTTTTTTTTTTTCTTTTAAAGTTTAGTTTTGTTAATGTTGTGTTTCAAATATGCCACTTGACCGCCGCCATTTTTTTGGTGATCTTTCAGAAAACGCGTACAGCTGCCATGTTTTTCTACTTGGCGATTTTTCAAAACACGCGTTTCTCTACTAGTCGCCAAGAAAAAACATGGCGGATGGACGGGCGTCTATAATGCATCTGTGCCGAATCGGCTTCCAAAGAGTAGACCGTAGCGCTCTAAGTTGTGAGAAAACTACATTTTAGCTACAATGAAAGTATTATAGTTCTGGTATTCGAATTAACAAAATCTTTAAATTGGTGTCAGAGGAAGGTACATTAATCCCTTAACAGTTTGAGTGCCTCGAATTGATATTACGCTTCGTTTGTTATGTGCCAAAAATGCGGAGGAGCGCTTCTCTTGTTTCGTACCGAAAATGCAGTTACCCCTGCTGTTGGTTAGTATCATTTTCGCATCTATTGAGAGCCGTCGAATTCGTATCCGTCGCAGCTTGGATTCATTTGACTCAATTGGGATTTTCAATAATAGAAGAATGAAAATAAAATACAGTTTGTAAGTAGTAACGCCGTAGATGGTGGGACGGTAGACAAAAGGAGCGTCTTCTATTTATTTATTTATTGGTAGTAAAAAACATTTTCGTCGGTATCTAAAAATTAGAAACTGTTTTCACTTTCTGAACAAGTGTCATTATGGATGCTACAGACGAGGAAGGGTCATCAAGCAAAAATGCAACAGGTAGACGACCAATAAGTGCAAAGTTTTCTTTAGAAAAATTCCCTCGGTGAAGCTTGTTACAATGAGATGTATGAAGTAAAAAAATGTTATGGAATGAGACGATCCAACTTCATTGGCGCTCTATGTCAAAAAGGAATTCGTGGAATGGGTGCAGCAAAACAATCTTGTCATAAATGAGAATAAAGAATATTTTCGTTGGTCAAAATGACTTGTTGCATAATAATCAGTGTTAATTATGACCATTTCGATTGTTCTAAAAAAAATGACTACGCATTTTATTCCGCACTATTAACACGCACGCACGCACGCGCGAGAAAACTCTTCAGCACTAGAACAGTCAAACCACAAAAAAAAAATTCTTTGACATCAAATGAAGATATATATATATATATATATATATATATATATATATATAAACACACACACACACATACATACATACATACATACATACATACATGGATGGATAGATGGATAGATA
This sequence comes from Pardosa pseudoannulata, assembly GCA_032207245.1. Lineage (NCBI taxonomy): Eukaryota > Metazoa > Arthropoda > Arachnida > Araneae > Lycosidae > Pardosa > Pardosa pseudoannulata. Next base: position 17,419 of record JAGEOH010000417.1, read on the forward strand.
GATGGATAGATAGATAGATGGATGGATGGAATAGATGGATGGATGGATGGAATAGATAGATGGATGGATGGAATAGATAGATGGATGGATGGAATAGATAGATGGATGGATGGATGGATGGAATAGATAGATGGATGGATGGATGGAATAGATAGATGGATGGATGGATGGAATAGATAGATAGATGGATGGATGGAATAGATAGATAGATAGATAGATGGATGGATGGATGGATGGAATAGATAGATGGATGGATGGATGGATGGATAGATGGGATAGATAGATAGATAGATGGATGGATGGAATAGATAGATGGATGGATGGAATAGATAGATGGATGGATGGAATAGATAGATAGATAGATAGATAGATGGATGGATGGATGGAATAGAGATATAGATGGATGGATGGATGGATAGATGGGATAGATAGAATAGATAGATAGAATAGACAGAGCGTAAGTTATATTTTGCAATTTCAGTTGGGTTAAAGTTATATAACAAACTTAATATTCAAACGAAGTGTAACCGGTTTGAGTTCATGTACATTTTGAAACTCAAAATATTAAAATGAAATTACTTAGTGCCGAATAGTAGAGCGCTCCTCTTCGGAACTGGTTTGAACACTACTGCCGGCATGGTTTTTCGTAGCCGTTCGGAATCGGCGTTGAACAGTAGGTTCCGGTCGCTCAAGCAAAACAGTAGAACTCCAAAACAACCCAAAACCAAATTACTTATACAATTCAAACACTTGTAAAAAATTATTTGGTAGCTAACTGTTCACTTTTATGACATTTCTAGCTACGAAAATGGATAATTACCTTTTACACGTCGAACAACTGATTTATAATAAATAATTCTTTGTAGCTCCTCCTCCACGCTCAAGAAAAAGGCTGCATAGTGGTGCCATCTAACAGTTGGGCTGAAAAGTTCGTAGGCTACCACAGAAAAATTTTTTTTGATAAAATTCAATTTTATTATTCAATATTGTTGCCTTCAAGGGTGTTACAACGATTATAGGGGACTTACAATTTTTCGATTAAGATTTTTATTGTACGATTTGTCTTTAGCCTCAAAGTAGGCCTCAATTTAAGGGTAGGTGAGGCCTTCAAGGATACAGGCTGAACATCTATTTAATCTTGGTTAAAGGATTTATTCATGGAGAGAATTTATGTACATTTATATACAAAATTCAATAAATTCAATTCCTTCTGAAATCTCGTGCTGAGATAAACGTTAGCACAATTACAACACGTGGGTACAGTGAACCTGTTAATTATCGAACACAGGAACAGTTCGCTGCAGAGTGCCGGTACGGGACTCGGACGCTATAATCTTCCGAGCTGATGATCGGAACAGTTGACTTCTACACTGAGGCTCGAAACGATCAGAGTACGTATCTCACTGGAGTTCGTCGAGAATCAAAGGATGCAGGACAATTCAAAAACGAGAGTAAGGGTCACTCTCAGTAACCTACTTCTAAGCACGAATTTAAAAAAAATATTAATGATAACTGGAATGAGATCCCTAAGTCGAAGGTCGACTTCTTAGCAGAAAGTTGAGACTCTGGCGGTCTCTGAAGGAAAGCAAACTCAGGCAATTCCGAGAAACAAGTGGACTCTTCTCGAGCTCCACCCAAAACAAAAAAAAACCTCTTTCTTGGTTCAGCCAATTTGTTTAAAAAAGGGTCCCGGTTGCCCCTCGCCTGATTCTTCCGGAACCTTCCAGAACCAGGGTGACGCAATTTCGTTGTCAACCGACCCGCCTGGATCAACTGACGTGTTTCCAGATGTGGCCGAGTTTCTTCTTTAAGATACCCGATCCACCATCCTAAATCCGTTAGCGGCACCGATAACTTGGGTATCTTGCCCCACCAATCTTGCTAACCCGCCAACTTGGCGATAATGGTTTGAGTAGGGTCGCCTAACATTTTCTCCTGATTTCACCGTGTACAAACCATCTGTATCTATATTACAATTTATATGTTATTGGCATCCATTTTTCCTTGTGTCACTCTTTTCTTATATATTAAAAGTGCGCAATGATTAAAAATTTTAGATATAACAAACCATTAACGGTTTATTATGGCTGATTTTTAATCATTTGGAGCTGTTGCGTTTGTAAACTGTCAAGGGATTCATTGCACGTCAATATAAATGTCAGGATTTCAAGTCGTTTTCTTTCATTAAGAGTATAGAATTCTATTACGATGGTTCACTCTACATTCATTAAAGTCGCCAGAAAAAGCAAGAAATACAATGTTTGGATGGATTACCTTTGTGTTTTAGTAAATATCGCCCATATTTTCGCCCAATTTGCCAAGGGGAACCCAATTTTTCAGTTGTCCTGCGGTCACACCAAAATGTCTTTGTTGTTCACCGGTCGATCTCGATCGACCTGATGCGCACCCATGCTCCACAATACATGTGCGGCTGTTTTCAAAGGTGTTGATCTGTTAGTCAAACAAACGGCACCAACAGTGGGAATATCTTAAGAATAATGCAAACTTTCCAAAATTGTTATCATTGTTGGTTGTATTGTTGCGAACAAGAGGTGCGACATTTCTTTGTTGTTTCTCAGTTCTTGACGAAACTCTAAGCGAGTAAGACGTTCAAGAGCGAACTTGTGAGAAAAAAAAACACGAAAGCGATTTTTTAATTGGATTTTATTTGTTCAACATGCTGAAAAACGTAAGAAAAAGGATTCTGGATGCAATGCCTTTTCGAGGGTACTTCGAACGCAAACGATTAGAAAAAGAAGCCAGGCTCAGAGACTTGGAAACTGAAAGAGAACGAATTATCAGTGCCATGGACGCTATCTTGGATCACGGGGAGGAAATCTCTCGCCGCCTCCTATCGTTTGAAGAAGACGAACATCCCCTGGCCACTCTACGATGCCAGAAGTGGTTCCGCGTCCAGCAGAGGATGGCCCAGCACGCCTGGGACCAGGTAGCGGACGAAAATGTCAGACTTCAAATACTGGATGAATATTTTCTGGGTGTGAACGAGAACTGTCTTTCGTGGCATTTCTTTAACGACAGACTGAAACAAGAAATCCGCTCTTGGGTCGAAGGGGCCAATTCTGTGACATCCGATCTCCACGCTTACATGCTCGAACTCAAATTGGAGCGTAGGAGAAACCGTTTTCTTTCCTGCATCCGACCATGACTAAGACATTAGACTCTACACCTGAACTGTGACTTTATTTCCCGAAAATGACTTTTACGAACCCCGAATGTGGCCTTACCATCCGTTTCTGCTGCCACATACTTGTGACTTTCATTTATCGATCTTGACTTTTTATACCACATCATACGGACATGTGTGACACGACCAGCATCGACTCCTCTTCTCTGCCTACACCGACTGCTCTGCCTCACATCCGCCTTCCGCATATCCAAAACCCTTGTAACAATAGTAAAAGTTTAATTAATAAAAAGCAATAGTTGTCAATAATTAGTCTTTGTGTTCTTTACTTAAATTACTAGTTTTTGTATCACATGTTTACCATTTTCTTTATTTAGGTTTTGGATCCAATTTATGACACGCTCGTGCTTCAGAAGTCGGTGTCGACTGTTTGAGGTGATTTTGATTTGGAAAGTGATGCAATTGCTATTTTCGAGTGAAGTGGTGGAATGGATGTCTCGATAATATTAAAAAAATTAAGTCAACTATCTAAAATTGACTTAAAATTAATTTTATGGAACCTATTTGGGATATGATGGGGCGGCAGCTCCGAGTTCCATGACCACCCATTCGCAGTACCTCGAATTTGCGTCACCGTTCCTTGAACATCTGGTACAATCTGTCTCCGTCCATCTACCGAGGACTTGTGGCATCCATGCCAAGGCGGGTTGAATTTTCTGTATTCCACGCCAAAGGTGGGCCAACTCGTTACTGACATGTGGTCATAATGTTTTGGCTCTTGAGAATATATATATATATATATATATATATACATACATACATATATATATATATATATATATATATATATATATATATATATATATATATATATGTATGTGTGTGTGTGTGTGTGTGTGTGTGTGTGTGTGTAATGAGACTGACTTCTCGATGGGGGGTTGCAGTCATGGCCATAAAAATGATACCGTTTCAGCTATAAACCTTTATTAAGACAACTTTGAAGGACGGGTTCCCACTTCATCATAGGGACAAACTGAAGGGTCAGCTAGCATAAAGTTCTATTTACAAGACCATTAACACCTGGGTCAACATCTGTGGGAAAATAACTCTAGAAAAATCTGTCTCCGCTAGCGTGTATCTCCTTTTTATTTGGAAATTTCCTAAATTGTCCGCTAGGGCCATGTAGGTTTATAATTGGCCAGGCCCCTTCTCTGAGGGCGTAACCTGTAGCCCTAGTGGTCAATTTAGGTTAGGGGTTAAAAAGGGGAATGTAAAAAGACGCGGGAATTTTTACCCTTGATTTAAGTTTTGAAAACCCCTGAGAATTTTCCTTACATATATATATATATATATATATATATATATGTGTGTGTGTGTGTGTGTGTGTGTGTGTGTGTGTGTGTGTGTGTGTGTGTGTGTGTGTGTGTGTGTGTGTGTGTGTGTGTGTGTGTGTGATTATGATAAGAATAAGCGCCAATATATTATTAAGCTCCAATTTTAATCTTTATTTTTCCTCCTTATCGGGTGAAATGAGCAGAAAACCTAGACTTTTAGAATTTTCTAGAAGTTTTAGCCCTTGACTTCAGATTTGAAAACCCCCTGAGAATTGTCTGGTGGTGTCTTATGGGTTTTATTTAAAATGCCTACACTAGTTTCACGATCTAGTTTACTTTTCCTTACATATATATGTATTCACACTAGACGACTCGACAGACGTTTTCTGCTTTAACGGTGTCGATCCAAATATTGTAAAATGTCTTTAAATAAATTATAAATTGCACCGTTTGGAATGAAAAGTAAGGAAAAAATGTTTTAAAATACTCGAAGTCATCATGCGTACAGTCCTCGTAAACGTGATTAGAATCAATTAAAATTCTCACGTCACCCGTACGGGATTTCGATCCCGGGCTTTCTCGTATTGCTCCACAGATACGTCTGCACCGAAGGGTTTCGAACGGTATTATAATAATATCAAAAAGTGTGTCATTCTGGATTTTTAATTTAAAAAAAAAACGTTTTCTATCGTATCCAATTGTGAATCTAAACCATTCTCGAACCGACGTAATGACTTACACAAAATTTCGTCCTAATCGGTCGAGCCGTTTAGGAGGAGTTCTATTTCAAAGACACAGACAGAATAATATACAAAGATAAATATATACGTGTTTATCAAGATGAAGTTAATCTGCTGGTCACATTCGAATTTTAGCCCCTACTGTTTTCAATTTTCCCGGGTTACTAGGAAAGGAGTGAGCGTAACTAATGCGCAGTCGGGGCGCCATTACATAAAAAGAAGCACGTCCGATGTGGAACTTCGAGTGTATCTGGGCACCTGCTTCAAAATGACTAGGATCGACTTCAGCGTAGGTCATACTTTCGCCCTCGTTATTAAAAAACGAAAGGCTCACCTCTTTGCCTTAAACTTAGCAAATCACTACTCAACGGTTGATTTTCCTGGTGCACAGTCCGAATAATGTTTATCAAGCTAAGCCTTGTCTTCACTATTTTTTTCTCTAAAAAGCAATACTTTACTAACACACGAAATTCCTTTTTATCCATTTTTTTTTCAAACTAACAAAAGTTACTTCACTCAAAATACTAAATCTCTCAAATTAACAGCTGTCAAATTTATACAAGTGTCTTTCAAAGGTTAGAGCTACCTAAAAATCGTTCGGATTCAATACTAGTAGCGCCATCTATGCGTCAGCCTACGAACTTTTCAGCCCAACTGTTATGGTAAATAAGTTGAATTAGAACGTAGCTTATCTATTTTTACTAAAATGGATCTCAGACGCGTATTAGAAATAAAATGCAGCGGGATGCAAGACGGCCCGTGTCAGAGGCGGGCCCATTCGTTGAAGATGGCCAAACGTTCTGATCGGTGTTGTTCTCTGCAGGAAACACGGTTCCCGTGGCTTGCCGGACAACAGCATCAAGATCAAGCTGGAGGGATCTGCCGGACAGAGCTTCTGCGCGTTCTTGGCTCCAGGAGTGACAGTGGAGCTGGAAGGAGACGCCAACGATTACGTCGGAAAGGTGAGAATTCCTTTTTCCTTTCGACCCCCCCCCGTTCCTTTTGCGAATGTCAAAGAGGGCGTAACATCCACAACCTCCACATCTACAACGTCAGCAGTGTTGAAGTGTTTGGTGGGACTTAAACACTTTGCATGCGGGTCTATTTCACCGCCCCCTTACGCATGCAGCGGGCGTTGTTTTCGTGAATCGCGCGAAAGTCGAGTGATTCAGAAAAATCGCAGTCCATCGAAAACGATTTTGTTTTTAGGAACGATACTTCTTTTATTTTACACTTTAATATATATTGTATGATTATTTAACAACAACAACAAAAAAAAAAAAAATTTTTACGAAATCCCAAAAATAAGCTATGTTTAAAATGAAAGTCCGATTCTCTGTCGGCACCTATTTCTTCGTCACGACGGCTCATTTTATCCATTTTGTATTCCACCATAAAAAACAAATCTTGCAATGGGCAAAACACGACTGGTTCGTTCTGCAGCCAGGAATTCGACGGAAGACGAAATGATGCGACCAAAGACCGAGTCCGACATTCCAAACTTGTGGAAAGAAAAAATGCAAACAACACGCCTATAATGTCCCACATGCCTATAATTATACGTATTGAGTAGATTTTGTAGTAGTGAGCGGGTATCCACCACCAATGTACTCAATACGTATTTTTACGTGACCCGCGCTCCAGTGACAGACTGCAAAAGACGTAAAAATACGTTGCCCGCACGCGAAGTGTCAACTCTTAATTTGTCTAAGTCTGGCCGCTACACCGGACATGTCTATTTATAACTAGTCTTTAACATAATTGTCCTTGCTCGTCACAGCGGACATTATCTCAAAAATGGAAAATAATTTTTTTTTGTTTATTTTACAGATATCCTAATGTCTATACAGACATGGGAAAATAACAGAAATTAAAAAATATTTGAAAAAAACCATCTTGTCAAATTAAGGATTAACAATCGCCGTAGTGCTGATCGGTTCAAAAAACTGGGATACTTTCGTGGCCGAGATTTTTTTTTCAATTTTAAACAAAAAGGACATTATTCAAATCTTTTTAACTTGATTTTGAATGTGATACTCTACAGAAAGAGTTATTACGTTTAAGTTCAATTTAAATATTTAATTGGATAAATTCATTAATGGGACACATCACCTTTAAGCGACTTCAAAATGAGGAATTTTTGTTATTTTTCGATTTGCCATAACTTTTTTTCTTATTATGGAAACTACTTGGAAATTTTAGCATTTGTTCATTCTGAATCTAGTTCATTATTTTCCTGTATTTACTTTGTTTCTGGTAAGTAAGAACTTTTTTATATAATAAAATAAAAGTTCTTGTTTAGAAAATTTAAAAATTTTGCCGTCACACTGCGCGCAGTTTTACAGCCACACAAACTTTATTTCAGCAATCATTTTTGCATTTTTATAAACAAAAGACATTTGGTATTATTCTCCACCTATTTAAAATTTAAAAGCTATCAGAAATTTTACACCAGGAGAATAAATTTTCAAAAAACCTAAAACAACGTTGGAAAAATAAATTTCAAATACAATATACAACCCATAAAATAAAAAACTTTCAAAAAAGTAGGTGGAGTTTCACTGTAGTACTATAATGTACTTACCTTGAAAATTATAGATCCATACGTGCAATAGTTCTTTTTTTATGAGAGTGCCCGCAAGTTTGAAAAACATCATTTTGAATGAAATGCATTTAAAGTTAAATCTTTAGATATTTTCATCCTATTTCTGTTAAAACATTTGATAAAATGGTTTAAAATTGCCTATATGTGTACATTGTCCCTTCTATTTCTGATATTTTTACTTTTATAGAAATTTTATCTCTTTCTTGCTTTGCAAGCCAGTAACGTAAGCATCTCAGCAATGATTTCAGCCGATCGAATCAGCTGTCGATCGCTGTTGTATGTAAACACTCTTGCATAATTACCACTTTGTTAAGACAGTTCTTGCACAACACTGGTTCAAACAACATGACCACCATTAAATACATAAAATGCATCACTTACCAGTAATTGACCAATATTAATCTTAAAACAGTTTCAAAGCTAAAAGTGATGGCACAACGGCAGGGAGAAACAAACACCAGCTGCGTGATTTAAATGTCCCATGCTGCCAGTGTTTCTTTTTTTATGTTATAGTTTTACAGGTTTTAATTCGAATATATCAATGGGGTTTGTTTTAAACGATTCAAAAAATTCCAAAGATTGTAAAAATGCAAAAAACAAAAAATCGATTTTTTGAAGGTTTAAAGGTGATATGTTCCCCTTAAGTTAATAAAGGCATAGTTAACTAAAATGCACCCGCTTTATAGATTACATCTTTATTTAGTTCCTTTACACCGATTTTTTTTTCTTTCTGAGATCTTTAATTTTTTCCTGTGCAATATTACAACAGGTGTAGATAATCTCACTGAATCTTTACTGATAATCTTATTTAATTTTCCATACCCCTTGGTAGTAAAGTATCCTGGATCAATATTTAATGCGTTAAAAATTGAAAGTAATCCCTTAAAAGCATCATTGAATTTTATCACAGCAATGTAAACAAAAACAAAACACTCTGTCAACGTTGCCACATAAAACTACTAAAATATTGTAAATAAACTCTTGAAATAGGGGTTAATTAAATCTGTTAAATTTAATTTTTCCATTCTTCAATTATTTTTTTTTAAATTTATAAACATTTTGTTTTTATTCGACCCTTCCTAATCCGTCTCGTAAATATTTGTCATTTGAATGCTTTTTCGTGTTGTCCGAATGAAGTTCTTTTGAACTGTGTGTTTTCAGGGTCTGTCTGGGGGCACGGTGATCGTGTACCCTTCGAGGGGTCTTCCGCGCGACTTCCGTTCCGAGGAGAACATCATCGTGGGCAACGTGTGCCTGTACGGCGCCACCGAAGGAAAAGCCTTCTTCAGGGGAATAGCCGCAGAGAGGTTCTGCGTCAGGAATTCAGGAGCGACGGCGGTCATAGAGGTACGTCACTCGCCAAATTGGCTTCTTTTATAGATTTATAGTATTTATCAATCATTGACACTCACCCCCGGAAATGTAGGTACAATTAATGTATAATTATTGTTTTAGACGTCAATGTCTCAGACCAAAATTTCGATTTCTGAGTTATGAGAAAGCACTTTAAAAAATTACACACTTAACTAACCGGAAACCCATGACAAAATAGTAATTCAGTTTCATGTATCATTAATCTATCCAAATCATAAAAATAATGAGACATAATGAACTACTGGAGAACGATACCGTAAACCGGCAAGAAACCATATCCTAACGGACATGGTAGAATACGAGTTCTACCGGTTTGAATTTTCGGAGAAATTGCCACTGACCACCCAACCGACAAATTTAATTCCACAATTTTATAACCCAATTGGGCGCATTTCATACGTTATTAAATGGTTGCATAAAGAAAGCATGCTCTGGAATGAACAAAAATTATAAACCGACACGGCGAAGAGAGGAGTCAATAGTACGGGTTGGCATGCTTGGCGCTTTATCGACTACTTGGCAGGGCACACCCATATGTGCGGTTGAGCCACTCTAATATGTTAACTCCAATGCAATGAAAAATAAAGATGGCTCGAAATGACCACAAAAAAAAAAAAAAAAAAAATTTTCCAACCACGGTCTAAAAGTATACAACTCAATTTAATTATTGCTCACATAAGACATAAACTCATATATTAAATTGAGCGAACATAAGTATAAGGAAGTGGAACAATTAACTTATTTAACGGTCGACTAAACTTAAATAAACTTAAAAACAACGAACCAGCCACGAGACAAAATGAATTCTACCTCCAAGACAGACAAATGAACAAAACACCCACGCGGCTAAGCTAACAAAACACGTATGGATCGGGACAGCCAATTTTGGTGCTACAGATCCAGGAGAAAATCGCTCAATTCAATGGCGCCATCTATTGACTAATATATTAACTGAAACTATTCAAGTAATTTTGTAGGGTCTTGGACAGGTCTTGTATCCTTTTGTTTGATTTTTGACAATATTTTAATTTAACTCTTTATTTTCTCTTTTATTTTTTATTTTTGGCTTGAATTTTAAATTTTTTACTTTCATTTTTGTTAGTCTTTGTCGTTTTAAGTTTATAAAATTAAATTTTGCTAAGAAGTGTGTGTGTGTGTGCGTGTGCTCGGGCTACTAGGCAAGGAGAAGCTTAATTATTTACCAATAATAACGATGCAGTCGGGTCGTTGAAATAGAACGGCAGAAGTCTGATTAAAACATCATTTCAGAGCTGCCGAAACGGACATCTTTACGAGTTAACGACAGAAAAAAGAAAAACACAAAAATCTCTCCGCTGGAACAGAAGGTCATCCAACAGCGAAGACCTACTGACTCAGTGAATTTAATTGCAAGATCAGGAAAAACGCGAAGCCATTGGCCGGCGACAGCTGGGAAACGTGTCGAATAGACAGAAAATTGACATCTAAGATAGAAAGCTTTGGGAAATGGATTGAAATAATTTTAAGTCGATGACGTTCTTTTGATGAAGACATTTAGAGGCTGGGAAAAAGATTTTAAGGAATTAGAATGGGAGAGTACAGGTTTTTAAGGAAATATTAAAGTTATATAATTTTGATGTGTATGTATGTATGTGTGTGTGTATGTATAAGACCGATGTATAAAGAGCAATGTTGATTCTTTTTAGGGCGTCGGCGATCACGGTTGCGAGTACATGACGGGCGGCTTCTGTCTGATCCTCGGTCCCACTGGACGCAACTTCGCGGCCGGCATGTCCGGCGGAATCGCATACGTGCTGGACGAGTAAGTGCACTCAAAAGCTTTCACCTCACTTCTTGTTTCATTATGGCCCTCACTTTCAAACAGTAATCTATACTGTGTGTGTTATATTTTTTACCCTACATAATTGTAAGTAAATTATGAAATAATTATCCGAGGACAAATAGCGTTGATTATTTTTATTGCGTTCTGCAGGCAGCGCAAGCTCGAGTCCAACACGAACCTGATGATGGTGGACCTCCTTCCCTTGGACCAGTCCGAGGACCTGCGCTTCGTAGAGAGCTTACTCAAGGAATTTTTCGAGAAGACTGGCTCGGAGGTGGCACAGAGACTGCTCGCCAACTGGCCAAATTCCGCCAAATCTTTCGTCAAGGTAACACACACTTTACATTGAATCACTATTTTTCGTATACATGTAGAATGAGTGTATATAAATCTATAAATATATCGATTATAGTACTGTATGTGTATGTTTGTATGTAAAGGTTCGTTTTGCAAAAAGCCTGGGCTCCTCCTGTTTTAAAGTAATATTTAATATTTTGGTGTCCATAATTATTCCTGTGTTGTTCAACCGTTTCCACTGCTGCCAATCGCGAGAATGTCCCTCTGACTTGTGGCAGATTTCTTCAGACACCGTCCTCTGGCGACGAGGTCTTCCCGAGTAGTGTTCAATAAACGACATGTTGTTGTCTGGCATCTGTGCGTACCGTTTCTTCTTGTTTCGTTCAGGTGTTCCCCAAAGAATACCAACGTGCCTTACGCCAATCCGAGGAAGAGAAGAAGGCGGTGCTGACCAACGGCCCCACCCCCACCGTCAAGGACATCGAGGACGTCGTGCCCGCCAAACTAGACAAGATCAGGTAACCCTTGTTGTTTTTGATTCCGACATTGTTCTCTTTTCGTTTCTTCGACTTTTCTATTATTCAAAAGTGTCGTTTTCCCTTCATTTTCGATATTGGAGAGGCCTTCCCTATTTTCAAAATTAGTAATTCTGTACTTATTAAGGCTTCTGTTCAACAGAAAGCTCCCATATTTTTCATACTGCTTTTAAATTTGCCAGAACTTTTGTTAGTTTACAGTAAAATGTCCAATATTTCGTAGAAATCTTTTCAATAAATAAACTAACCTTAAATATATATAAATATATATACAGTGAAACCTCTCTGAGCGGTCACCCCTACGTACCGAGAATATTTGGACGCTCTGAAGGGTTTCATTTACTATTACAAGATAATGACTATAATGCATAATATAAACTAGTGTGACATATATTCCTTATGTAAATGAAATTTAAAACTTGTTTAAAAAGAAAATAGTACTTTATTTCATGCTTCTTTACATTTTTTTAAAAAAAGGCTACAATTTGTTTCTGTTTGTTCTGTAGTCTTCGTACTCCTTCAAAATCGAATTCTTTTCTTTGATGACTTTGTTGATTTCCGTAGTTAAATAATTCAGCGAACTTTCTTGCCGATTTGCCATTCTCGTATTCATGCAGAACTTCAATGCTCTGCTCGAGATTTGGAAAAACGCTTTTCGACATCGTTGCAACTCAGATCATTGATAACTAATGAAATGAAACTGGCGTGGGTGACATTTTTGCTGACAGAGGTGTAATTCTTCGTTTACTGTACCTATTGGAATTCCAAACTAAGGTCCTAGGATACCTGCAATGCCTGATGGTGCAGTTCCTCCCTCAGTTTCTACGGATGGTGCAATAGGGATTCCCTATCTGAAAGGTGTGGAGAGAATACAAAAGAGATAACAGATTCAATCTTTCTTAGAAGGGGGGGAGGGGGACCGCGGTAATGGACTTCTCAAGTTATTCCTTTGTCCTATATCCGTCCATAAACCTGACCTTGAGTTTTTTCGTGAAAAATGGAATGGGCAATAGGTTTATGAGTCGTAAAATCCGTGCAATGAAAAATAGGTCGTTTAGAAGGTGGCCTCCGTATATATATATATATATATATATATATATATATATAACGCCGTAAGGAATCCGTTTTAAGCAACACAAAATAGAGCATTTATTTACTATTCGGATGACCCTGCAGACGTTGTTGATCATTTTACAGTCCAGCCACCCACAGCATGGAGAGGTTCTATGTAATTTGTTTGTCCTTTGCAGGGGCTTCATGAAGTATGATCGCCAGACGACCCCGTACCGCAGCCCGGGTGACCGACTGAAAGACTGGGACGAAATCTATGACTTCAAAGGGGTGCGGAAGACCATCAAGGTGCAGGCGGCCAGGTAAGCAGTCCACCTCCTTACCCAGGAAATTGAAAATGTTTTACCTCGAAGCTCATGGTCGTGCTCTGGTTTCAGGTGCATGGAGTGCGGGGTCCCGTTCTGCCAGTCCAGCCACGGCTGCCCGCTCGGAAACATCATTCCCAAGTGGAACGACCTCGTCTTCAAGGTGGGTCCGACTCAAAAGTCATTTCCAAATGCATTATTTTCAGGGATCTCTTAATCGGAAGTTTTGATATATACATACATGCATACATACAGTCAAGAGCCAAAACATTATGACCACCTGTCAATAACGAGTTGGTCTATCTTTGGCGTGCCACACAGCTTCCACCCGCCTTGGCACGGATGCCACAATTCCTCGGTAGATGGCCGGAGACAGATTGTACCAGATGTTGAAGCAACGGTGACGCAAATCCGAGATATGGCGAATGGGTGATCTTTGAACTCGAAGCTGCCGTCCCATCACATCCCAAATGAGTTCTATCGGATTGAGATCCGGCAGGACATCCACTGGCATTCAACATCATGTTCCTGGAACCACTCCGACACAATTTTAGCCTTGTGACACGGGGCCTTGTCCTGTAGGAACATTCCATTTCCAGCTGGAAAAACAGAGGCCATGTAAGGCTGCAACTGGTCCGCAGTTTTTCCCGTTCTGTAGTTCCGCAACGACTGATGCCAAAACTAGTTTTTATGTGTCCCAATTTTTCCAGAATCTATGTAGTAGACAAGAACATTCGGCTTCGTTTTCGTGTATATATCGTTTGTACCCACCTACAGACTATATTGTTACACTAACCTGTAATAGTACGTGACCCGCGCTCAAGTATCCATCGTCAGAAAACGTACCAATATGTGTCCAGCATGCAATGTGTTAATGTCAGACATAATGAAAAAAATTCTATTTATGCGATTCTTTAAACGGAAACAAATTAAAAAGTCTCCTTGTCCCATGCAAACAACAAAGGCAGTCGGTGTTTTCATGAACTGTGACGTCACAAACTAGGCGGGGGAAAAGGAGCGTATTCTAGAGACGTTAAAGATCCCGATTTAAAACCGATTAGAAATCCCTAATTAGTCCCCAAATGAAATGAAAAAAGGTACTGTCCAGCTTACTTTTTTGTCTTCTATTGTTTAAAAATAAAATTAGAAGACGTGAAAATTCCTCATTGTTCGGCGTTTCAGAATGCCAAAAAGTTAGCTTTTACAAACACTTGTCTCAACACCAACAGAGACGGGCGTTACACCTACAGATATCGTAAGCATAATTTTGAGAGCGTCACTCCGAAAGATGGGATACAGTCGGCCCCGCAAGAAATGAAACTCTCGTTCCTTTCGAATGCAAGTGCTTCATTTTGTACCATCGTTTGTCTCCTCCTCCTGACCACCACTGTTTCTTTTTCAGGAGGACTGGCGGGAAGCACTGAACCAACTCCTGCAGACGAATAACTTCCCGGAATTCACGGGTCGAGTGTGCCCCGCCCCTTGCGAGGTGAGTACAGGCGTCGCTTGATTCCGTCGATGACGACGCAGTCTGTTGGACAGCCCTAATTCTGTTTTCTGTTTGCAGGGTGCGTGCGTGCTGGGCATCAACGAGCCGCCGGTCAACATCAAGCACATCGAGTGCGCCATCATCGACAACGCCTTCGACAAAGGGTGGATGATCCCGCAGATCCCCGCCGTCCGGACAGGGAAGAAGGTGGCCGTCGTCGGAAGCGGACCCTCGGGACTGGCGGCGGCGGCGCAACTCAACAAGGTGAGACACCCCCCTACCACCCCCCCTCCGTCCCTTTGTGGGTGATTTTGTTAACCGACCACCTGTTATTCTTCCTTAGGCGGGCCACACGGTGCACGTG
>JAGEOH010000417.1:37500-50000 GCA_032207245.1 Pardosa pseudoannulata
GATGAATTCTATAGGAATTAATTTGGGTACTTACGCACTCGGTACTGTTTGCCACTCCCGCAGCGTTTTGCAACCTCGATTGGCTTCCGCACCGCTTGGTTGTACCGCATTGGACTTTTTGCTTGGTTGTACCATACAAATGATTGTGTTTCGTGAAATTTGTTACGGTGAGTATGTGACACGTCATGCTGGATTAGGAACTACACACATACAACGATCCCGAAAATTAACCGACGTAATTATGTTTATCTTGAATTAATTTTGGGATTTGATCCAATATCTTTGTTTCCGGTAATTCCAAATCGATCCTGCCACTTTACAACTACGTGTAAGTGGAATAACTCCTTAACAGGTTTTGCAAACAGTCTTCGATGCTTGGTGGATCATTTCGTTTTCGCTCAGCTCTGAATTCCCATTAGGATGAGATAAAACTCATCTCATATATGTACGTTCTGAAGACCCCCCCCCCGGAGTTTGTGGGTTCGAATCCCACTGTGGCATGGATGTTCGTAGCCGTTTGGAATCGCCTTTAGCCAGTAGGTCCGGGTCTCATTAGCTCTCGTGTTGCAAAAAGTAGATCGTAGCACTCCAAACCAAACCTGAAGACCTCCCCCACCCCTTTGTTCAGAACACGAAATCAGCTGATTTGAAAGCCTCCTGTTTCAATCAGGCTACAATAGCGCGGCAACGCCGTGTCTGGGATGTCGACAGTTCGCTTGAATAGGCGTCACGCCCCTGTTTGGTCGCGGTAATGATCTCGGAGGAATTGCCTGGAGAAGCCGGAATCGGGACAGCTAGCGAAGTGCAACACGGGTCATCTTTTATCGTATGTGCTGTGAAGACTCCCCTATGTTCAGAGCACGCGCCCAATCAGCTGACCGGAAATCCCACCTGTTGACCAGTTTACAATAACGTGGCATCGCAGAGTCTGGGATGTTGACAATTGGATTGAATAGGCGTTACGCTACTGATGGATCACGTTCATGAATCCTCGGGAATTCCGGAATCGGGACAGCTATCGAATGAAAAATCAACCAAAGAAAACTAGCTGTAACTTAGATGGAGTTCTCAGGTAGCTGGAATCGTAACCGATCCAAAAAACGGTTGTCGGGACCGTCACTGCCCCCCCCCAGATATAAAAAAGCGTAGAATTTGGGGACTCGGGGCTTTTCGAGATTTTTTTTTACTTAGGTGTTTTGACCTCGTGGAGGTTTTCGCGTCTTTTGACCGGAGACAGCTTTTGAGTGATTGTGTTCGGGAGACTCGTCAAGTCCGCTCCCATAAGGAACGGCAGGGTCTCTGACACCGAACGGGGAATCGATTGGGTTTGCATTGCACCCTGGAAAATCCTCCCCATTCGTGAGATTATTTAATCTTTTTTCCGACTGTGATCGTCGTGGTAATTCTATGCAAGCAACAATCATCTACGTTTCCACTTGTTTTGGGAGAATTAGAATCCCTTTGTATATACCCTGTATTTACTCCAGAAAAAAGAGGGATTTCCAATTCTATTGTAAAATTTCTTCAGTGTTCTTGAGTGAGATGTAGCGTGAAGAAGGATCACAATCCTTCTTCACGCTACTTCTCACTCAAGAACATTGGAGTCATCACAACATGTCTCTTCCAATTTTCATATTTATCTATGTTGTCACAAATTTCTAAAAAAGAATAATTAATTAATGTTTTGTTTTGCAAAAACCGCCAATAGTGCGCTTGACGTCAATTCTGGCGGCTTGTTGTAAAATCTCTGCAATAAGAATTGTTTTTTTAATGTTTGTAATATAGAGTGTGTAAAACGCGAGATGATGTGTTCGACCCTTCGTGAGGGTGACTGAGTATTCGTCTGAGAATAAAAGTTTAATTTAAGGGCTACAGTCCATCATTTATTTTGTGATATTCATTACTAATTAAGAACCAGCCACCAAGCCTCTTCAATTTCACTTTAGTGTATGTAATGGAACAACGCTTGTGTGTTTCAGATTGCCGCCGTGGTCAGTCCCTGGTGGTGCACGCCATCTCCGAGGGTCGTCAGGCCGCCCGACAGATCGACGCCGACCTCATGCAATGTTCCTCCCTGGCCGGACCCGGGGGCGTCATCCCCAACGTGTCTCAGATGTCCGTCGCCGCCTAGACGCCTCTCCTTCGTTCCAAGACTACAGAACTGATTGGGACGGCAGCGCCACCTTTAGTTTTCTTTTTTCGTAGGGACGTTCTACCTACTGGATGTGCGTGTACATATCTATCTATATATATATATCAGGTGTCCTATGATTTGTAGAATGCCGTTCGATTCTTGTAGAGTTCTTCTCATGTTCGTACCTCTCGGACTTTGCAGACATCTCATTGGTTTGCTGCAGCCACTTCTATCCACCAATCAGAGACGTGCACCTACTTTCCCGAATGCGATTGTTCCACCCCCACCCTCCCAGCTTTAAAAATGAAATCGCCTTTTAAACCGAGCATATTGAAAAAAAATGGCCGTTTTAAGTCTTCCATTAAAAAAATAAATAAGTAAATAAATAATAAACCAAAAGAGGTGCTGACCGTTTCCAGCGAACACTTGCGTTATTTCTCGAGACTGTTTTGTGCTTTTTGGTTCCTTTTTGGGTGCTCGCAACCGGTTCTTGTCTCGGTTTGTGGTTGTCGGAGGACAGCTCGACTTAGAGAGGCTGTGGTTTGGAACATTTTTTATGAGAACCTCAGCAGTGTACAACTAAACCGTAGCGAACAATCACAGATTTCGGCCATTTTTAGGATAAGAAGATTAGCTTCGTGTAAAAGTGAGTCTGTCGTGCCTTGTTAAACAAAAAAAATAAAACTAGTCGTGCTGTAGGATGATATTTTAGCCGTGCACCTCTTCCTTTTTCGAACTAAACTTGCTCCACCATGTCGGTTTGGGTGCCAGGACTTTTCTTTTGCCATAATGAAGAGGGGGGAAAAAAGAACAAACGAGCTGCTGGTAACGGGAACTGATTTCACCATTCGATTTAGATTTCTTCGATAAGTCGTTGCACTTCCATTTTCGAATTTAGCACATTTCAGGGGTTGCCCCCTTAATCGTCTTTTATGGCGTTCTATAGCAGCCCTCTTTCTTCTCATTCGTGATGTTCCGTGTCGAGCCCCAACCCCAACCCCCAGAACATTCCAAAATAGAGCATCAAACACAACAGGGAGGAATTTCCCGCACGACAATGGGGCGGGAAAGTAACCAACAAAACAGAGCTTCGTACCATTCGAAAATGATTCCTTTTTAATTCTCTGCTTGCACACCTTTTCGAGAACATTCAGAATAGAGGATTTGAGTCTTGACCAACCGTCCAGCTATATAATAAAAGAGAAACAAAAATTGGCAACACTATCGCGGTAAAACTTTTCGGCTTCTGCAAAAATATTAATAAAAAGTATATTTGTTCAAAAGCACTTCCAGTTCGATTCTATTTTTATGCCAGAAACACCCTAAATGTCCACATTTCAGGTGAAGCACAACCGACGCAATAGCTATTATTTTGAAAAAGAAAATTAGTAAAGAACTAAATATATTCCAAACTATTTAGAAGCTTGGAGGGTATATATACATATATATATAGAAGAGAGAGAGTTATAAAAAAAAAAAATATTTTTTTTAACTGTATATTCAAAAGAGGCAGTTCATCTAAATTCCGTAATAAACTCCATCGTTGTTGGTGACATGTATAATAAAGAAAATGTTTTATGTAAATTTTGAAGATGATTCGTGTTATTTTTCAAACAGTGTTTTACAATATGTTACCTAGTGCACTTATTTTGTAAAGTATACATTCTTTACGGCGCACTCTGTGTTATAAATAAATGTTATAGATTCAATGCCTCGCATTCGTTCCTTCCTTCCTCGTAAACACACCATCGTCGTAAACACCTGATCACTTCCAAAAAATACACAATTCCAATTATATACTTAATGATATAAAAAAAATGAAACAGTAAATCTAACTTCTGCGTCCATTCAATCCATAATAAAACTAAATTTACATAAATTAACACTTCGCGTGCGGGCAACGTATTTTTACGTTTTTTGCAGTCTGTCGCTGGAGCGCGGGATATGTAAAAATACGTATTGAGTAGATTGGTGGTGGATACCCGATCACCACAACAAATCTACTCAATACGTATAATTATATGTATGAATGACATTATAGGCGTGTTGTTTGCATTTCTTCTTTCCACAAGTTAAGGTTGTCGAGCGACTCGGTCTTTGGTCGCGCTATTTCGTCTTCCGTCGAATTTCTAGCTCCAGAACGTACCAGTCGCGTTTTGTCCATTTGAAGCTTGGTTTTTTTTTATTGTCGAATACAAAATGGATGAAATGAGCCGTCGTGACGAAGAGAGTGACGAAGAAATAGGCACTGACAGAGGATCGGACTTTCATTTTAAAAATCGTTTATTTTCGTAATTTCGTTTTTTTTTTTCTTTTTTTTTTAATAATCGTACAGTCTATATTAAAGTGTAAAATAAAAAAAAAGTTTCGTTCCTCAAACCAAAGTAGTTTTGGATGATTTTTCCGAATCACTCAACATTCACCCGCATGCCAAGTGTTAAAAGTGTGTTTAAAGATACAACAAGCTTTTTAAAATAGAGGTGTATTGTGCATTTCTAAGTGAACTATATTTCATTTTGAATGTAGCATATTTTTTAGCTAATCTTTAATTATTTTTCCCCTAAATATTCTTATATACTACTACGGAGAAATAAAAAACTTCTCAGATTTCACCGGAAAACAAAACTTTTGAACAGCTAAAAGATTATAATTCATCAATTAATTACAAAGTTTTTCAAAAAAAATAATGCTGAATATTGCTCTTTTCACACAGCATGTTAAAATTTGTGCGGAAAAGCCTTAAAACCAAACTGAATTTAGGTCAAATTTGAGTAGATAAACTCTAGGATCCCTGATGATAGAAAAATTGAAATATTTGAATCACGGTCAACGTTGCTACAAGAAAAACTGTTCTGAAAAATAAGTTATTAAAGCTAAAATGTCACTCGTAAATTTTTTATTTTTCTTTTACAATTTACTACTGTGTAAATATTTTAAATTTAATTTTAACTTAGAATCCAATAAGATATGTACTTATGTATGATGTGTAATTAGCATGTTCAAATTTCAAACCACGCTGTTGCTCCGGACACAAGTGGCTGAATGTTAACATGTCTGTACTAGCTGTGCCCGGCTGTGACTCAATGTAGCGAAACGGAAATGAAAGAAAAATAGCTCATCTGTTTACGATTTTTAATTCAATAACACTTGTGAGTATGCCATATTTTTTGTTGTTCCATTGTTGGAGCAGATTTAGAGATTGTCTGGCTTGCCGACTCTTGAACACGCAATGTGTTGTGTGTGCAAGAGTCGTGTAACACCCTGTAGCCAACCTCCCGTACGGGGGGAGTAGGCATTGAACGCAACCCCGAGAACACAAATCGCCCAGCATGCGCCTAACCATAGCGATTAACTTTATTTAAAAATAATGAAAATTACAAATTGCATAAAAAAGAGAAAGAAATTATGATTTAAAAAATAACAATGTAAAAGAAAGGAATAATAATAATAATAATAATAATAATAATGATAATAATAATGATAATAAAAGTAGAAATAAATATAACACAAACTACATTAGGCCACACGATCTGGGAATGATGCCAGTTACAAGCCTGTTGGGAATACTTTAGGGAGGGGGGCTATAGCAGGTGTCCTGCCCGTGTTCTAGGCTCCTACCTGCTCCTGTACGGGTTAAAAATGACTGTTTACATTAATTTTAGGACTAAATTTTTTCAGAAAAGAACATTGCTTATGGTAATACATTGATAACGTCATCTTTACAGTTACACTGAATTCAACAGGTAAAACACTTATTTACAATGTCTGATATACAATCATGGCTTCTCTACAACGTCTTGGTTTTCCCTTAACCCAATTACAAGGGCTGTTGCCTTCCTGGACCAAATCTTGCTATTCATATGCTCTGCCCGCTGACTACCGTGGGCGGGCAGTAGCACCAATAGAACATTGCCGTACCTTCCTCTCTGCAAACACACTGAGCCTGGAGTGCTAAATGAAACCTTGCAAGGTAAGCCGGGAATGGGCCGTCAGTAGAACCTTTACTGCAGGTGAACCAAACAGTATTTTAGAAGGAAATCAAACATGTTCCTGCCCGTCGTATCATTCTAGTTGCCACAAGTTGTGTACTTCTTTTGAAAAATGCATCTTAATGTGCAAGTGGAATGGTTTCTGTTAGTGGGTTTCTACTTTAGCTAGTGTGCCCGCTTTTTCGTTTCCTTCAATGGCCACATGAGCTTTTATCCAGGTTAATTTAATTGAAGGTATCCGTCTACATTCGCAGAACTTTTTTCTTTAAACGTAGAAACGAGTTCCTGTTTTTACATTTTTAGGTTTATTTTTTTATATTATCATAGAGAATCGCACTTAAAAAATGTATTCCTGGAGAAGGTTTTATAAAATTTTTAATAAATAAGGAAAATTTGTAAAAAAAATCTGGATTTTTCAAAAGGTCTCATTTTTTTATAAATTAAATTATTTCAATATTTTTTGACGCAACCCATTTCTTATGCACTGGACTAGCGAATCCCCTAAAATCTTTGCTTCATTTACATTTAGTAAAAAATTTCGGTCCTTCAAAATCGTACACATTGAATTTTTAACGAATTTTCATTACCTTTATATCTAACTACGAATGTAACATCATTAAAAATGATCCAAATTGAAAGCTTTTATGTCATTGACTAGTAAATACTATCAAAAGCGTCCATAATAATTTTCAACACAATATTTTAAGAACTTTTTGAGAAATCCCGTTTCAAGTTTCGACGTTTTATTAAAAATACCGTTCCGAGAAAAAAAGCATTTGAAGTTTATGAAAGCCACTTTAACTATTAAAAAATTAAAATACATGTTTAAAATTCCCCAAACTTGTTTTAAAACTCCCAAGTTGCTAATTATTAAAAATACTAGAAAAACGTTTGAATTAATCTTCATGAAAATTTAAAAAGTTTTGTCCCAAAAATGCCCTTTAAATTGGCAACTTCCGGTTCCGAAGTCGATACTTTCGTAAAGTTTCGACAGCTGTCACTGATGTTTGTTTGGACAGCAGTAACTCTTCTTTAAAATGCCGTAGAGACAAAACAAAAACAGATTTAGAAACGTAAAAGTTGAAATTTTACAATAGAGAAATAAAAGGAAGTTATGATTTTTGGCAAAAAATGACGTTTTCAAAGTAGACGGATACCTTAACAGTTAGATCTTATTAAAGAGTTAATTTGGAGTTGGATGTCCTGAATGAATCGGTCTTGGGAGATACATTTTTGGATGCTAAGAAGGCTTGATTGGCTGTCAGAGTGGTTCATTGACGAGGACGCTTTCTGCTCCTAATGCTTCATGAATGGCATCAAGCTCGGAAACTTACTTTCTGGATGTGCCTTGTATCATAATTTCGTTACAAGTTCATGCAAATCCTCATCTCAGCTCCATTAATTTCGTTATAGAGCCAGATTAGTATATGCGCGTTTGGCAATCCTCTCTTTTTCCACTGAGTACATCCGTTAGCTCACAGACCCAAACAGTTCATGTTTTAATACGAAATCCATCAGTGATTTTAGCTTCTGTCTCAAAACAAACAAGTGCTATCTACCTTAGAGTGCCCAGGAAGTAAGAGTTGTTGTATATCGTCCCAAGCTGGATTGCATGTGAATGGAACGAATAGGTGTGGATGCCAGTGTAGATGCGAACACAAGAAATGGCATCTTAAGCGTACTCATGCATATGACGTGCACTTCCTGTACATGAAAATGGCAAAATCATTAGTTGTGTTTCCCTCATTTACAACTGCAAATTAACGTATTCTTCGGAGAGAAGCTTGGTCTCATTCAAACGTTCTATTTCAATTTTTGCATACATACAGTAGCGGGCTCTAGGCAACATTGTCATTCCTGTCCTATTTTTCAGTCATGACACTTACTTTGCGTTTGGTAGTTTGGTTTTAAAGCATAGAGTATTGAGTTCTATTGAATTATCGGATTCCAAGAAAAAATAATATACATGTACAAAAATTAAATAAACACAATTTATTAAAACAAACAATAATGCTTAAACAAATATACCCAGATTGATGAGTTATACTGCCTTTTTTTCTCACTTTTAATTCTGCAAACTTGTCCATTAGTTTGTCATAATTAATATAGCTATTTAATAACTCTTTTTCTACATAAAGGAATGATAAACTATTTCATTTTTGTTGGCCTCATGTGGATCTTAAAATTATTTTTATTCTGGCCATTACTGAGAATGATCTTTCGCCGCTTGCGTTGCTTATTGGAAGGGTTCAATAAATGCTCAGAATTATGTTTAAATGAGGCGAGGTTGCAATAACATTATATTCCTCAATAAATGACCCCATGGGTACAGGCGAAATAATACTTCCTTTACTTATAAAACTCTTAAATTGTAATACTTTATTTTTTAGTTCTGCTAGGTTTCAATCTTGTTTACAACATTTTAATTCCCCCATTGAAGAGTCACTAACATCACTATCATGAAAAATTGTTTCGAATTTATTCTTAACAGTTTTGATAAGCTCGAGCCTCGATCGTATTGACACACGACGACACTCGCGGGCGTGGATGCATAACGCTCGTCCACATTTGTCGACTTTATCGATCGACGATTCACATAATTTGGATACGTTTCAGCAATAATTAGGAATTTCTGATAAATAAAAATAAAAATTAAAAACATAATTTTCGGGCCCTAGGCACGCGCCTATTTTGCCTAGGCCTTAGTCGGCCCCTGCATACATATCTATAATGTATTGGTTAAACAATTGACGGTATTTCAAAATGGGATTGTCTTCATTTTCTCGAACCCTTAATTATTAATGGAATAGTTTATTGATCTGCATTTTTATTGCCCTGAAGTAATATCTAAAAAAGTGTTGGAAATTGCAGGGCCTTGTAGCATCGACGAGTTTCTGCACCTTTTGTCAACTGATTGTTTCTCCGATGAAGAACAAAGGGGCTTACTCTGGGCGCTCCGAGTCGGACCAAATGTTCGTTGTGACGTCACTTTGATCATTTTTTTGCATATGTCCGCAAGCTGACGTCAAAATCACGTCTCAACGAAGGTTTGGAACGAACCGCTTACCGACTATAGAGAAGGTACATGTTTGTAAACAAATACGAGTGCTGACTACAACTCAACTTTTTGTTGGCAAAACATTACTTGTTTTCATTGTATCGTGAGTTTCAATATGGATCACGTATACAACAAAACTAAATTTTACTTAATGGAAGGAGAAGAAAACACCAGAAACTTGCCAAGTAATTCAAAATAGATATTTTTAGCACTTATAAAGGTATACACACACACACACACACATATATATATATATATATATATATATATATATAGATATATTTAAATTAAACACTTTACACATTAATATTAAGTATCATAATCAAAGTATAACTACTTTGATTATGTTAACAGCCAAAATAAACTATTACATAAATAAAAAATCTAATAAAAATGTGCAAAACCTGATCATTTTGAAGACAAAAAATTACATTTATTGACACAGTACTTCTCACAAAAGCATAGAAAATACATTAGAAATATAAAAAAAAAACTTAGTAATAATAAAAAAAATTCTTGAGCATAATAATTTTATATAATCTATTACATTACAGTAAGGTTAACGTTTCATTGCTATTCTGAAAATATTTGACTCAAATTCTCGAAGAACTTGGAGTCCAGTCTTGTCTTTTCAAAGATTTTATCCAAAGCATTCGCAATGTAGGATCTTTAGGAAAGCAATAAAATCCAATATATTCACCCTTTTTGAAACGCTTAGTACAGCCATACGCACAACAGCTTGTTACCATTTTCAGATAATTGACAAAATTAAAACCCCAATAACGAGCACAATCCGTAGGAAATTCAAATGTTTTGCCAACGAGGAAGTTGAGCTGTAGTTTTTGCTGCACCTGACGTCATGCGCTTATTCTCTATAACGATTGCCACTTCGATTATAGTTGGCGCATTGAATCTTCTCACTTGTTCCCCAGCAGGCGTTTAGTCAGCATGAATAGCAATTTTATATGAGTCAGATGACATCATGTCAATTGCTGTTTTGAACAAATGCACTAAATTATTTTTTTCGCGGAGTAACTTGCAGTTGGAACACAATAGAACGTTTTATGTAAGCAGAAATTCTGCAGCGTCCATCCAATTCATCATTGCCGTCTCCGATAAATTACATTTGTAGGAATTTATGTTGGCTCTCTGTGAAACTAAAATCTAAGTGCGCCATAGTTTGACGTAATCTGAACATCCAATCACGTTTATCTTGTGGATTTTTTATTCCAAGGTGCAGACGATCAACTCACGCCGCATCTCTTTCATACATTGATGCCACCGTATTTTCTAAATATAAAGTGATTGAACTACATACGAACTCAAAACATTTTTCATTAATGCAGGTTTTATGTTTTGAACATGCACGATGAAATCTAGCCATTTAAATCTCATAATTCTTAATTATCCTTTCAAAACTGATGCATGCTTAACCAAGTTTTCAAGTTCATAGAATTATACTGTGCCACAACTACAACTACGACTTGAGAGGTACGTGTCCTCGGCGCATAATTTTTGCATGTACTTAGTTAATAAAATACATACAAATGGTTGACAGGTATGTTTTGTTTTGATTTATGTAAGTTATTGTAGCCAATACAAAATATATATACCTCTACATGTTCTATAAAAACTGCTATAATATATATATGTATTTATGTTACATAGTTCAAGCTATCCGAGTTCTTTACGTTTTATATAGTTGTACTATACATTTAAGAATAATTATAGCATATTATGTTCTTTACCGACATTTTAATAGTTACCTCTTCTTTTCGATTTAATAAGTGTAAATATGTGTTTTGTTTTGTGTTTTAAGGTTTACGATATTGCAAATGTGAATGTAAGAAATTGGATAGCAATGATTATTCACTTTTTATTATCGCGATCGGTTAAATTTTTGTATATTAAGTTTGTAATTGTCCTTCATTAAATGAATATTGTAAATCGTATAGATTTTGTGTTGTGTAATATTTGTGTTAAAGATCGTCGTCAGGTTAAATGCTAATTGAATCTGTTTATTTCCATTTATTTTCCTATATTTGTTTCCATAATATCACTATAGAAATGCGTAATACTTTTTGTGCTTACATATAGAAAACAAAATTAAATGCACATTTGTTTAAAATGTAAGAAAGAGCAATATGTTTTTTATTTTGTACTATGGGAGTCGTATTGTTAATTTAGATTGTTAATTATGTTAATTAACGTAGATAGTTAATATTATTGTTAAATAATGTAGATTATTGAAATTACTTTGTGCTTTGTGTTTAGTCTTAAAGCTCTAAAAGAAATTCTTTATGTATGCCTCTAGTTGTGAAGTATTTTAACTGATAATCCTTTAAGTATTTTCTTGAGGATATAATTTTGGATTTTAGATTAGGAAATGTGGGATTTTATCCACTGTGCCTGCTTGTGGCTAGAGACATTGACACTGTTTCTCTGCTATCATCTCAGCTTAATCCCTTCTATTACCTACTTTTATATCTTTAACCTACAAACAGGTTTTCCTTGCCAACCACTTTCTACTGCTTCTATCCATACTTTCAGTTTTCTGTGTATTCACTTGTATTAATGTACTTTTATATTTGTACTTAGGTGAAATTATTTTGTCGTATAAAAGAGAAAAAATATGGAGAGAAGTTTATATGAACCATTTAATACAGGTAATTTAGTGAAAATCTTTTTAATGTGTAAATGAAATTTTGTTTTATTATATTACATTACACTACCGTACCTTACACTTTTACAGAATTAGTGCTCCTAACACTTTTTTTTTACCTTACACTATTATTTTAGTACCTTACACTTTTTACAGAATTAGTGCTTTTTGAGGTAATTAAAAGTAGTTAAAATCTTGTTTATTATAATGTTATATATATTGTATTCATATGTGTGCTTTAAATCAAAGTGAAACAAGTTTATTTTTTCCAGGGTTGGAAAAAAATCATGATTTAAAAAAAAAATCAGGTTTATTTGATTTAAATAAGTTTTTTTTTTTATTTTAGTCGGATTTGATTTTTTTCTGAATACTAATTTTAATTGTTTTTGTTTTTTGCACTATACGTAGACTAGTTTGTAATAAGAATGTTGTGTATTTATACATAAGCACTCATTATAGAGGCCTTTATTAATTCGTATTTAATTATATAGATTACAACAGATTAAAATTAATAGTATTGTTAGGCTTTTATAACATATTTTCTGTTGTATTTCAAAATTTATTTACAAATACTTTTACTTGAAGCGGTATTTAAATATATTGCTGTTTATTAAAAAATAATTAAACACAAATGTTACCAAACTCACTACTTTCTTT
>JAGEOH010000418.1:0-50000 GCA_032207245.1 Pardosa pseudoannulata
GATTTATTTAAAATCTTTAATTTGGTAAAACAGTTAAAGTACCGAAATAATTGGTAAAGAAGTATTTTATACGATGTATTATTTCATATTTTTAAATCATTCTAACGATTTACTCATAAAATGAATAAGTAACCATCTTATTTAAGTCAAATAACAACGCTAGAACAACTATCAATTATATTATTCATCTATAAGAAAATCCATTTAAATCCCCTACTATGCAGAATGACCGAATGGTAAGGGCGCTGACCTTCGGTACCAGAGTTCGTGGGTTCTAATACCACTGTGGCATGGATATTCGTAAGCAGAAGGTCCCGGTCTCATTAGCCCTCCGCAGCAAAATAGTAGATTTCTTAGGTCCCTAATAAAAATCTAATGAGATTATTGAGGTAGGGCTAATGAGACAGAGACTTAAAACCGATTCCGAACGGCTACGAACAACTATGCCAGCAGCAGGATTCTCTACCATTCGGCCATCGTTCGGCGGAAACGGGTTTGGTTTGGAGCGCTATGGTCTACTTTTCTACTAATCGGCCCAAACAATTATTTGCTATCAATGACCACCTAATCACTTAATGAAAAAAATAAAAATGCTCATTGTTTCTATTACTTAGATAAAGAGATACATTTGTCCAGACTAAAAATAAAAGAGAAAGAAGACCAAAAATGTACCACGTGGTCCTGCTGAGAAAACCAGAGTTTGTAAAGCATATAGTGCCGAAAAAAAGCTGCAGGAGACAATTAAAAAAAGAAGCAAACCATGGGGAGAATATCTAAAACAAAAAACTAGGCAATCGGTTCCGCTAGTAGTGCCAAATAACCGTTTAAGAACTAGTAGCTGTAATAGCAGTGGCAATAGAACGAAAACATGCGGATTAAAGTATTTATGGAAATCGGACACTGCTAAACGGGAATCAATTATCCATCTGCATAACATTTATTAATGAAATCTTTTTTTTTATATTTTTATTGTTGAGTTACCAAATTTATTATTCAAAATAATTACCCAATTATTAAATCGGGTAATTATTTTGTCCTTAAGAACTGTGAAATTTTGATATTTTAATGTTTATCATAAATATCAAATTTTAGCAATATAAAAATGATGATCTAGATTACGTTTCAATTGTTACTGTTAGTTTTAATTACTCTAGATAACGGACGTAGAAGTTGCTGTAAGATCATCTATACATCCGTATATCATTCAATTTGTGTTATATTGTTTATTTTCATAATGGTGTATAAAAGGTCTATGAAAAGTTCTTAAAGTTAACGCAATCGTCAAATAATAATGAGTTATTTTTCTTTTCGAAATAAAGTCTCTACAGAAGTTACACTTTCCGAATATCTGTACCGCATTACTCATCTCTATTTCTGTCACTGCAGTAATATCTGAATATTTTTAGTTTGAAATTTGGAAAAGCAAGCAACGCGACCATCTATATTATCCTGAATGACTTCTTAAGTCATTTCTTCTGAATCTTTTCACTTTATGTAATCTATTAAAAACCTCTATCGCCAAAAAAGGCTTCTTTTTTATTTTCAATCCACTTTTCATGCATTTTAAAGGGTTCCGGAGCATAGTTTTGAGACAATTTTCTATACTTTCGTAATCTTAATACCATTTCGTTATGCAACAGTTAACTTCAATCAAGAAAACTTTTCTCTAGTCTTAATTGTTGACTGAAACTAATTTTCAATTAATTACCATAAAGATCCGTGGTATTTAATCGGTGATTAGTTATAATCAAGCATTGTGTAAAGAGGAAAGATAAATAGTTTGAATGTGCTGCACACACACATAGTGCGTTTGAAATTTCTCGCAGTGGGTCTTCTAGTTCTGAAATAATCGATATTAAAACTATAACATTACATGTAGCACCATTCTATAGGAATATACGAGAAATGAAGGAGAAAATTCTAGCGGTTTTTATCATATAATAAAAAACCTCAGTAAATTCATTTATGTCGGCACTTTCTATTATGTGATTAAAGTTATTTTCCAAGTATAAAACATTTAAGAGAGCTAACTAAACTTGAGTAAAGCAATTACTAAACTAAGTACATGCGCTAAAACGTCAGCAGAGCGAGGATCAAATTCGGTTATGTATATAGAGACAGCGTATTATTTATTAACCTTTAATTAGGATTTCATTAACACAACGTCCGAGTTCATTTTAAAGGTGTATAGAGTTCAAAATTGAAGATGTAAGAGATTAATGTATAGTATTTAAATTTTCTGCTTTGTAGAAAATGATTATCTGTAATAACCACTACTTAAACTTGGTACAATGACATAGAAATATATCTTGAATCCCATTCTTATTTTTAAAGTTTATAAATACAGAGAAACAAAATTATTTCTGTAATCCGATTATTGCCTTTCGGAACTTTCCCCAAATGAGACGTAAGAAATTTTTAAAAAGTACTTTAATTACCTGCTGTATAAATACATTTGAATTAATAACCGATTTAATTTCTGATTGAACTAAATGTCTGTATTTAATAGTGTGTAAGGATTTTTGTTGTATTTCTCTCCCGAAAGTAAATATATTATTTTGCTATTTTCCTTTAAAAGCTTTGTGAGTCACTTTTTCATGGATATTCATTCTGCCGCATTTGCAAAACACCAATTGCATAATTGGTTTCAAAGTGTACCTAGGTTTTAAAAATAATTTCAAGGCCTTTCCGTGATGGACCACATTAACTAAAATACAAAATATAATAGGTGTATGAGGTAATCTAAGAAATATTTTGGTTCTACCTTCTTGAGTAAAATCCATGCTCTAAAACATTTCGCTAAAATCGATCAGGTTTCCTTGTACCGATATTGTCTCAAATGTAAAGCAGATGAAATTTTATTACTCTAAGACATTAGTAAATATTCCTCAATTTCATCTCTAACTGATTCTATCCTATTTGGCTTAAAATGTTGCGAATATCATACCTATTTACCGCAACATCTTGTAGGATTCTTAAGCTACCATTATTCTTCCGGGTGATGCCACTGTGTCTCATTGAGGGAAGAGTCCTTGTGATATTTTGCTTTATACTATTTTGGACCGAATGAGCAGCCAACCTTACCGTTTCTGGGAATTTTTATAGCCATTAGGAGATTTTTATAGGTAGGTGTAGACTCACCTACATTAGGAAAATTGGAGATACTAAATCATGTAGCCAAACTTTTGACATTTGCCATTATCTTTGTATAAAAATATAGTGTATTAAAATCCTTTCTTTTCTCAGAATGTAGAAAAGACAGAGGGTCTTGCCCCGAACAAGGTACGTAGTGTCTATATATGCATGCACCGAAAGCCGTTACATTATGACAACCCAATTAGCCCTGAAAACCGCCAGCACCCGGAAGGCACTGATTTCCCAAGGTGCTAGGTAGTTTCAGGTAACTGGTACCAAGCACTCCTGCAACTCCTGCAGATTTAGAGGGTTTTACAGGTGGGAACACAAATAATCTATCATATCAATGTCAGGTGAATTGGGAAGCCAAGAGGGGAAAGTCACTAGACTATTCGACCCTAATGACATGGGGCATTATCCTGTCATTAAACACCATCTCCCACCAAAAATACTGTTGTTATGAAGGGGTGAACCTGGTCTGCAACGACGTTCACGTAACGTAAATATGCCAGGGATTGTTCTATGAGAATTATGGGTCCAAATGTGCTCCACGGGAACATTGCCTGCACCATAATACCATCTATCAGTTTGTCTTCTTCAAACTGTGCATCCGGGAGCCAGGGCCCCAACGATCGCCGAATAGTTAGGGCACTGATCTTTGGAACCGAGGTTCGTGGGTTCGAATCCCACTGTGGCATGGATGTTCGTAGGATCGTTTGGAATCGTCCCTAAGCATTTGTCCTCGTGTTGCAAGAAATTAGAACGTAGAGCTCCAAATAAATCTAAACCGGGAGTCAGGAATCTTTGGAAATCGGCGTATTCGCACACACCCGTTGATGTGATGGACCAGAAAACGTGATTTGTCGAATCATACCACATTCTTCCATTATTCTAATGTTCCATTTCGATGTTTCTTGGCTCATTGTTGACGCAATTTGCTGGGACATGCTTCTGCCTCCGTCTGCTTGAAGCTATGTAATTTGCCCAGTGTGTTGAAAAACACTGTCTGTGTCGCCACTGTTGTAGCTGTTGTAGTTCTTCGGTCACTCTTCCCTCGACGACACACCGCTGGCTGACAACTTGTCGTTTAATCCTCCCTACCCCATTTTCACAACAACTGCAAGTGAACAGTTTAAATTTTTATAAAAGGTTGATCCCACAGCTGGTGCGGATGTCTGTAGCCGTTGGAAATTGTTTTTTAGCTGTAGTTGCTGGACGGTAACGAAATGGTAGAGCACTACTCTTCGTTACGAAAGTTCACGGGTTCGAGTCCCTCTCTTAGGATGGATGTTTGTAGCCGTTCGGAATCGAGTTCAAGCAGAAGGTTCCGGTCTTATTAGCCCTCGACCGTAGAGCTCCAAGCTAAACCAAAACTAAGCTCTGGGTCCCGTCTTAATGAAATCTTTCTCAGTCTAAAACTGCTTCAAGAACTCAGAAAAGTAAAACATTGATTTTATAAGAATAAGGATTAGGAGAAATGGGATAAATTTGAATATATTTCATAATAACGTCATTATCTTTAAAAATTCCTAACCTTGAAATCATTATTTGGAAATTTGCTTCACAAAATAATCAAACCTGTCTTTTTTTACAATAAAATATTATGATAGATGTTTACAGTATTTTTTTTGTTTGACTCTACCAAAATAAAATTTTTTTTGCATTTTTTACTCGGCGGAATAATTATGGAGGTTAATTTTACATATTTAACGAAGCATATTGTGAACACTTATATTTTGTAACGCCACAGTTTTATTAAAACCACCCATTTTAGCTTTCACTCAAAGAAAAAATATAGTAATCGACCCATAATTCAGTCTCTATTTTTGGATCAATATCAAGGTTTTGGATCTAAGCAAAAAAAAAAAAAAAAAAAAAAAGCATTTTGTATTTTTGTGTTTATAGGCAGTTTAGTTTGCAGTACAGATTTGTTCTCAATGATATAACAGTAAATATTCCAAAAAGTATGATATAATAAGGCTGTATGTTTCAAAATAGCTTGAAAGATCTTTTTATGGAATATTTGAATGAAATTTTCCTGTCGTAAATATAAGGATTGTAGAATGCTTATGTTTACGAGATACATATATTTGAATGTTTTGACGATATCCAACAGTGTTATTGAAAGAAGGGAAAGAGAAGCCATCTTAAAAATGTATATGAGATTTTGTCAATTTGTAATGACAATACATTTTTCAAATATATTTAAATGAATAATGTTACAAGACAAGATACTTTAATGTAAACATTCTTGTTTAAGTTGAGTGTGAAGATAAGTCACAAAAAGTTCATATTTACTCTTAATTCTCCAAAGTAAACAAATGAATTAATAATCGACCCACATAAAAACTCCTTTAGGCATAAACCTTCATTTTTTTCAGGAACTAAATACTCAAAATGCGGTAACCAGGTAGTCTACTAGTCTACTTTACGATCTGGAATGTAAACATTAAACCATATATCCCGTCGTTCAGTTTAGTATTTATTACAGTTAAAGTTCGAATTATCCCATATTTAAGAGAATCCAAACTATTGATTGTAAAGGTATTTCGAGAATTTTAGCATAGCGATTCGTTTTTTTGTAATATTTCTTTAATAAGTGGATATAAATTTTTGACAGAAAAAAAATTGCTTTATGTTGAGTTTCTGTTCCATTTCTGAATGATAAGAATCCAAAATATTCTAAAGAAAATATAGCATATCGAGTGTTAATTGTAATAGTTTAATAACTATGTTTTATTAATTACAGATACAAATATAATGTATAATCCTATGCTGTTTTAAACAAGCTAATAAAGTTTTAATAGGGTTTGTTATCATAAAGTTCCCGCTCTTCATATTTTTGTTCAATTCTTTTAAGTTTTTCAATCACTCCTTTTTTTTTCGTGAATCTTTTGCTTCCTCTCTATAAGCTGTCAATAAAAGAAAACGAGTTGATAATTTGGAATTTATATTATTTTATTAATAAATTTGAGAGTGTAATGCATTCAACTAAATAGAACTCTTTTTAATTATATTTTCAATATTGTTAATTGGTTCTCAGATTTCGAAGACAGATGTGAGCTTTAATTATTTTCTTTTTCTCTGTACATAGTTTTATCGTTAATACCCAGGTGAAATTTGTCGATGTTGTTAATTCTTGTTGAGGTTTTTTATCCTCAGGTGATGGTAGATAATGTTTTTCCTGTTCTCGATTTTAGTATTCACCTTTCTCATGTATCATGGCTTAAGGCAATGATTAAAAATAACAGCAATATTCGGTTTGAAAATCACCACTTCGGAAAACATTTCGAGCATTTTCGGAAAATCATGTCCGTTCTTTTTTCATTTAGGGAATGAAATACTTTGTTAATCTTAAAAAATTATCCAGAAAAAAATACAGAGGCTTCCAAAAGTGCGTACTGCGAAAAAAACAAACAAACAAAGCATAGATAATACCTAGAAAAGTATCAAATTGAAAATATCATGTTTTTAAGTTTTCGAAAACTCAGATTTTGGATGAATTTTACTTTCATCCTGTTTATTCCGTATTCATCTACTTTGCTGAAATATTGTGTAAAGCTTAAAGTTTTTTTGTGTAAAAATATTCAGTAATATGCTTTATTTGCTATTTAAATAAAAATGCTTTAAAATTTTCACTTCTAAAATTTCAATTTGAACAAAAAAAAAAAAAAAAAAAAAAAAAAGCCAGATATAAGAGTTTTAATTTGACTTTTAGTAAAATTTTTTTTACGTATACTAGGAATTATTGTTTGTCATTTCTAACCTATTATTATTTCCGATGAAAAGGTTCTGCATTAATTAAAATAAAAGTGAAAATATTTTGCTTTCCAATTATGTTGTAACTACACACACGCACACACACACACACACACACACACACACATATATATATATATATATATATATATATATATATATATATATATATATATATATATATATATATATATATGTGTGTGTGTGTGTGTGTGTGTGTGTGTGAGTGAGTTAGTGAGTGAGTGAGTGAGTGAGTCTGTCTGTCTGTCTGATCAAATATCCCAGAATAAAATTCAACATGTGTTTGTATTTTGAAAATATTTATCAGTATTGATAACTTAGAGATATATCGATTGACTGACCCCATAGCAGTATTGGCTAGATACAGCAAGATAAAGTGGTGTTGTTAAAATATTCGGCATTTAACAACATGTTTATAATGTGAATAGTTAATGCTGTTACATAAAAAATATAAGATTTTAAAATCGATGTCAAAAGAATTTTTGTTTAATCCATTAATTGTTTGCATCCCTTTTCAGGGAGGGTAAAAAATAGTTTGTAGAATTTTACTTTTCCTGGGAACGAGTTTTCCTTTTCGCTAATTTTCGAGTATTTGATATTTATTTATAATTTTGTCACTGGGATCTTTAGCATAAATTTACTATATCGACGTCAATGGGGACGAATGACTATCTCTCTCTATATAAATGTCTAATCTCTATCTACTTTTTCCTTGGTCCGTTATAGAAATTCAAAATTTTTCCCAGGTTTTGACGAAATTTAGTATGTTGAAGATTTAAAATTCATAGATCATCGCTGTCCGATTTATTTCTAATGGAAAGCAATCCTTTACTTTTTTCCAGGTGATTCTTTGTTTTTGTAATCCTAAATTTATGAACAAAAATATTTCCGAATGTAAGGCTGGTTACACACACGACGGAGCGGAAAATTTCCCATCTCCGCTATTTCATTAGTAGTCCTAGATGGGGGGAAAACGATTGGTTAATTAGCCGTGCAGCCGTCTTCAGCGGAAATTGATCCGTCGTCTCGAACGACTCAGTCAACGTTTGCACACACAGCGGTTTTTTCTACCATTTGCATTGGACTTTCATTCTCCGTGAAGACTGATATTGAAATTCTGATTTCATTAATACAAGAGAGACCTGTTTGATGGGATAAAACTGTGGACATTTTTAAGGACATAAACGCTACTCGTAAAGCTTGGCATGAAGTTTGACTTGTATTTCGATCCATTGGAAGAAATGAATTGGGTAACCCTATTTTCTCACATACCTATACACCCAGTGGCAGAATACTTTTGAACAGTCTGCAATGGAAGTTGGGTCTTGTAAAAATAGTCTGCAGAATAGTGCGCGACTCGTATTTCTACTCATTAATGAAACATACTGCTTTTCGTAACTGTTTCCTATAGAATTAAGGATTGTAAATATTTTTAGAATTGAAACAATAAATTTTGATTAGTTGAGTATTTGACATATTAATGTTTTTCTCCCACTCGCAACCAAAATGCCGGAATTTTGAAGCTTGGTAGAATGTAGGGGTTGTCTGCCCCTATAGAGTGGGTCCTGCTCTGTAGCAGCACAAGTTTGACACAGCGTAAGACTACGGCGACGGAAATTTTCCCGCCCTGTGTGTCAATGTTGATTTCATTGATCGGCGACGGTAAAAAATCCGCTGTGTGTGCAACCAGCCTAAAAGCAAGTTTTAATCCTTTTATTTTGAACGCAGTCAACAACAGACGGTTAATTTAGCTGAAGATATAATTGCGAGCAAAGGCGTTTTCCAGATTAACAAATAACGCACGATACCTTAATGGTTGTAAAGTTTTTTAAAACTGTGACGTGATTCCTTGAAATGATAATTAATTTAATCGGTTTCTTTTCAAATTAAGATATTCCGTGATTGTGTATTGTACTTGCAACGAATCGTTTAAATACTTCATATTTTGACATTTTTTTTCAGAATATAATTCCTATTAATTTCAAATTTGTCGATTATTTCTTATTATGCAACAAAATTTGTATAATTAATATTCTAATAAGGTCCTTTATTTATAGTTTAATAAACGAATATTAATAATTTCTTTTCCAGTGACTTCATAATTTAACTAAAATATTGCGATATTTAAAATTATTTGAAATCTTCTTGCAACTTTAAAACTGCGACAAAGTGAAAGGGTACGCATATACTAGAATATGGGATTCCAAAAAAAAAAAAAAAAATATATATATATATATATATATAAAATGGTGGATGAAGAATTAAAAAAAAGGTTATTTTTTCCTTTTGTCTTTTGCTAAAATGTACAGTAAAAAATTTTTAAGATTTACTTTGCAAATTAAACTGGTTGATTCTTAAAGAGACTCGGCACCCCTGAAATGTCGAAATGCGACAAAAATACCGATTTTGAGATCTTTAAACTAAAATGATCCTTAATTTATCTCAATTCATACTTTTTCGTATTTTTTATATCTTCAAAATCCTAAGAATTTTTCAAATGTTAATGAAATTGCTTGAAATTTTTTAAAATGAACATTATATCATGTAAGAAACCTGTGGATTGAATTTGCAACATTTTGAATACTTAAAAAATAATTCAAATATATGATCATTTCTGGTTTTTGCACATGTTTGGGGTTTTAATTTTTTATTTCAGACACTAATAACATTAAGCAAAATCCGATTCACTAGTTTGTTGAGTATGTTACCATTGACATTATATTAAAAAAAAAACAGAGTCAAAAATATAAAAAAAGTAGCATTTTAAAATTAGTAATAAAATTTTAAATTTTTTAAAATTAAACAAAAAGAATTTTTTTAAATTTTTTCATTGCATTTAATTATTTGTATCTGACATTTATTTCATTATCGCTTAAAAAATGACTTTTTAAAAGTGAATAACAAAAATTATTTTGTTTGAAGGGCTGAGTCCCCTTAAATTTCAAATTCTTTATTATTGTGTTTTTTTATTTTCATATACGCGAGGCCCTATTTTATGTACAATTTTCAAATACAATGTATTTTAAGAACAGCTGTGATATAGAACCTCATTGGTGTCATTTTGCATTAGCGATTTTTCAAACATCATATCGATATCATATAAATTACACGGAAATTTAGTTATTACAAAAATATCAAAAGAACGTGAACTTCGTAATTTTGTAATTAGAGATAAATTTACATACCTTGTGCAAAAGTGTTACCAATCGAGTTTTACATTAAAGCTGTACAAAAAATAGGTTTATTTACCTAATGGGTTTAAAGGTCCAACACTCCGTCATTTTGGCAGTAGTCAAAATTTAAACAAACTTTATTGATTTTATATAACAGTACTATCAAGCAATAAGTGTTACACAAAAATAGGAAATAAGTTGTCAGTAATTTGATAAAGTCTCTGTTTCCCGTCCATTACTGAGCATTCTATAAGTACACCTAACTAAATATTTTTTATTTTACCAGCATTCATTTCTAAAATGAGAAAGTATTTTTAAATTATAGTAGAATATAATAGATGGTTTTCATTTGTTTCACTTAATCCTAACGGTTATCTAACTTTAAAGAAATGCTATAATACTCAGTAGGAGCAAACACAAACTATTTGTATTTTTACAATTTACTAATAATATTTATATATATTTAGAATGAATTATGTAGTATAAAGAGAAAATTTCTATTCGGAATTGAATTTTTCAAAATTTGAATACACGATTCTCGAAGAGGTGTGGAAAGGCAATTTAGAATGGGACTGAATCTCCTCTTACATTGTTTTGGATGAAAGAAGACTATAAATGAATATTTCTTTCGCTCCTTTCATTTGTTCGTATTAGGATTTTCAATAAGACCGAGTACTTTACTTAGCTAGTCTATTATGTAAACATTTCAAATTATTCGGTATATTACTACATTTTTACATGTTTTCACGGTATTGAAGGTAGCTTAGCAACTTTACACTAAAAAAACATAAATAGTTTATCACATACTGTCATAAATATCTGTATACTGGAAATTTTCTGTTCAACTTAGGACTTTAAAAGTGAAAATTTAGACATATTTTATTTACATGACAAAGAAAAAAGTATTAAAAAAAATTTAGCACAAAACACTTTATACAATATTTCAACAATCTAACACTTATTTAGATATATATAAAATAAAGTCTAATAAAAACTCAAACCCTATATGAGATTCTCAATTTTAGAAAGTTAAAAATAGGAAATTTTCCGTTTAGTCATTATTGGGTTTTATCTACATCTCCTAATAAGTTTTTCACTTTGAAAATCTCAACTTGCTCAGAAAAAAGCAAAGTGTACCAGTTTTACTTTGACTATAAGTATTACGAGACCAATACTAGGAGAGAGACTGATACAAAAGAAATGCATCTGGAAAGTCTCTAATACGAGGCCAAAATTACGAAATAGAAAATAGGAATTTTACATTTTAAAACTAATTAGCCATTACATTAAAAAATGGTAGTTCATTGTAAAGCATTTGTTAAGATTGCGTGTTTCAGAATAAAAAATCGAATTCCAATTTTTGGTCAAATTAATCCTTTTGGATGTCCATTGTCCCGTTATGAACATAATTACTGTTTCTAATATTTATAGTCTGATCGAAAAATTATGAAAATCATTCAACAATTTGAAAATGGAATTATATTGTGACTGAAATAAATATTTGTTAATGTGAAATTTTTATTAAAAGATCCATTTCCAAAGACAGAGGATGGATTAGGCAAAGTTGTAGGAAAATAGAATTTGAATTCAAAGTCTTCTTTCGTGATTGATACATAGATGAAATGGAAGTAAATAGTTTTCTTTTTTAATAACGGGGGGGGGGCATTGTCGACCATTTTATTACACAAAGAAACAAAGGGGCTTCTCCTAATTTCGATGCAGCCACCGAGCATAAGATCCGAGACTTGGCCTTCCACCTTTTGAGAATTTGGAGCACATTGCAACCACAAACCTATTTTACGCCGCCAATAATTAATCTTTGGACGGCTCTACCAAGATGACTGTCTTTGTCGACTGAGCTCAGGAAAACACTACAAAATATTTAAAAATAAATTTTTCCTAATTGCGTTAATTATATTGCTTAAATAGGTTTTAAACGTGTGCAAGCAATTTGAGGGACTTTCTTTTCAAACAAATTGCTCGTGAAAATTGAACTTCGTAAAGGACTTAAACTACAACTTGAGCTAAAAATACTATACGATACCGGGTGGCCATAATTAAACTGACAGCGCTCACAGTATTCTGTAGCGTGATCTATTTGCGAGAATGATGCCACATTTTGTAGGAAGATTAAACAAAACGGAGGACGAAAGATTCCGAAAAAAAAATTAGTTCCAAAAGTCACCTCTAGGGTAATATTTGAAGCTGTGTAATAGAAAATAGAGTGTTAACAAATGCAATTCAATACGGAAATTACCTTTTATTTTGCATTCAAATGAGGTTCAATTTGTGTGCCATTGTTCTGGACCACATATTGAATTCTGTGCACAGTAAACACAACAGCAGAAAGTAACATGTCTGCAGGAATCTCCCGTACAGTCCGTGATATGTTCTCCTTCAAAGTAGCCAGGTCCTGGACCACTCCTTGATAGACCTTGGACTTAAAGTAACCACATAGCCAGAAGTCGTATGGGGTAAGATCAGGAGACTGAGGTGGCCATGCAGTTGGAAAGTAGCGGCTAATGACTCTTTCTGGTGTGAATTTCTGTCGTAGCAGCTGTTGCACCAGTACAGCAACGTGTGGAGGGGCAGCATCTCGCATGAAAATGATTTCCCCCAGGCATTGTCTTTGCTGAAGTGCCGGAATGACAAAGCTGTTCAACATGTGGCGATATTTCTCTCCGGTAACAGAACAGGTTTCCGGTCCTGTCGGGGTAATGTTCTCATAGAAGAATGAACCTACGATAAATTCCGCTGTAAACCCACACCAAACAGTTAACTTTTGGTGAAAGTAAGAGAATTGCTATGACTGCATGTGGTGATTTGTCATCCCAAATTCGGCAGTTCTGGGTATTTACAGTTCCATTCAGGTAAAAGTGGGCCTCGTCTCTCCATAAGATTTCCCACGGCCAAGCATCATCCACCTCCATTCTGGCAAGAAGGGTGATAGCAAAAGTCAATCGCTTATCATGATCGGGGTACAATAACTCCTGTACACGGTTGATCTTGTACGGATAGAAGTTGATAATCTTTCGTAAGATTTTTCATACCGTATAGTAAGGCTTATCCATATTCCGATCTACTCCATGAGCGCTAGAGGTGTCAGCAATATTGTCTGGTCCTCTGTCGACAATCGCCGTGGCAATTGCTTCGATTGTATCCTGTGGTACAGGTTTTCGTCCTCTGCCTGACTGAACCTTCTGAGAACCTGTTTTCTCAAACGTCGCAATCATTGCTTTTAGAACATTAACTGACATAGGACCGTTACCTTTACGCATTTTTTTTGTGCGTTCTAAAAGCACGAAGAGCGGCTGACGCGTTGCACTGGTTAAGGTAAAAGAATTTGACCAGTAACGCACGCTCGACTAAAGAAGGAGACATTGCACATAAACTTTCAATCCGATTGATTCGAAACGTCACACATTGCCTTTTAAAACCCAAGCAGCTGGCACCGTGCCAGTGGATGTAACGTGAAATTTGAATAAAGAAATTCTTCTTCTGCTCAGCGTACGTTATATTGCAGATCACGAGACGTTATCGGTGTTTATGTAGATTTTACGCTTTTCTAAAAGTGTTGCCATATTGCACTTGAACTAAATCAGAAAATGTGCATAATAAAAGGTAATTTTATTTCGTATTAATTTGCATTTGTTAATAATCTATTCTCTATAACAGAGCTCCAAAAGTTCCCCTAGCGTTGACTTTCGGAACTAATTTGTTTTTTTGCGGAATCCTTCGTCCCCCGTCTTGTTTAATCTTCCTAAAAATGTAGCGTCATTCTCGCAAATAGATCGTGCTACAGAACACTGTGATCACTATTAGTTTAATTATGGCCACCCAGTATATTGAAATACGTAAACGATGAAATAGTGTCACCGCTCTACATATTCAACTCAATGAACTAATTTAATAGTTGAGGATTCCTTTCCAAGCTCTAAACCATCTTTATTCGTAATAAACCGATTTTTGAATAACATTTTGAATGTTGCAGAATGTTTCTGAATCTTCTACATTTGGAGCCAACATTTTTCAATAAGATTGGATAAAAACTTTTTGGAGTGATTGTTATTTTATGTTATATAATAATGATCCATATTGATATCCCGTTATGATGAACAAAGCTTATAACTAGCGAAAATTGAAATTTTCCTATTGATTTGATTGCTTGTTTAATAATTTAAAGCGAACCAGATAAATCTTCGAAATTGGATAGAATGAATCATTTTTATTAGTCTCCTGATTAAAAAAAAACCTTTTTCGCAATCTTTTGTCTCCAACTGCATAAGAAATACGTGATATTAATAAGATTGAATTCATACAAATAGTGAAAGGAAAAGTGTTGAAAGACATTCCATTCGGAATGTCAGCAGAAGATTAGCGTTCTGTTTCAAAACAGTCAGAAACAAAGGGTAAGGGTATTTTTCCATTTATCTTCAATTTTAGTCAATTTAAGACTTAACATTTTAATCTGTTTAATTAAATCGATTTTATTCAATGTTCGATACATTTTTTCAATTAGATAACTAATGAGTGCACTTAAAAAAGAACGAGCTCTACATTGTGTCACTTCTTTCTCGACGATTTGGATATAACAAACCCCGAGATATAGTGAAAGAAATCTTTGCGTTAGATTCATGATAGCGTCTCTTTCAGAAAGAAGCTCCTTCCAACATCAGGTATCGGGTTTTTTGTGCATTAACCTTAGTACAAAGGGTTTACTCTATCACTAATCCTTCGCCTCCAAACCAGTTAGAGGTTTCTAGTTCCTTTATTAGCATTATTTTGATTTAAAAGTAGTGAAAATGAATTTTTACCCCTCTCAATCATAATTAATTTGTGCTGACCAAGCTGCAAGCTAGTTAAATCTTAATTAAAATACACAGATGGAGATTGTTTGATTCCAACTATTTTGTGTATGCCTAATATTTTTTTTTGCGATACGAGGTACAACCTTTGCGACATAAAATCAGCATATATAAGAAAATTGAATGAGCCAAAAGTACGTAGACCGCTGTTTTGTGTTCAGTGCGAGAACTGCACTGTCTACCAATAAGTATTTGGACAACTATGCAAATGACGATATCTGCGGTCCTGAGGTACATCACGGCTTTCGCCGGTATACCTCGTGTAGGAAACAGTATCGGCATGAGTCGTATGCCAGATGCCGAGCAGTTCGGAGCTCTCTGATTTCGAGAAAGGTATAATTATCGGGTATCACAAATGTAGCCGATCCTTAAAAGACATATCTAGCGATCTGAAGAACCCCAAATTGACAGTGACCTATGGGATTAAGAAGTTGAAGGTGAGCTTGGATTGTAGGAATGTACCCCGAATCGACAGACCAACGAAACTGGGAGATAGAAACCGACGAGTACTGTCCAGAGAAATTCGGAAGAATCGCACCCAACCGATGGCCTTCATCCGCGAGGAGTTTGTACAGGCATCAGGAAGTATTGTTTCAATGAATACCGTCCGTACGGAAGCACATCTGCTTGGTTTTCATGGTCGTGCTGCTGCCCATAAGCTTTTGATCACAAAGTCCAACCGTGAAGATCGGTTAATGTGGTGCAAAGCACATCGAAATTGGACCCTAGATCAGTGGAAACGGGTTCTTAGGAGCGACGAATCAAGGTTCACCCTTTACCGTTCGGATGGCAGGGTCTAGGTGTGGCGTCTGCCTGGAGAATGTCTCCTGCCAGAATGCATTGTGCCAACAGTCAAGTTCGGAGGAGGTGCAATTATGGTCTGGGGATGTTTCTCCTGGCATGGACTGGTACCCTCAGTCTCTATTCATGGTAAGCTCAACGCCGATGCCTACTGCACTACATTGGATGGCAATGTGCTTCCTACGTTGTGGCAGTTTTACGGGTTGGACCCCCCCCCCCAGCCCGAGTTGTCCTGAAGGGGGTTGTCAGGGGTTGAACCCTCCTGTTACTTTCAGGACGACAATGCAAGTTGTCATGTTTCGAGGTTAACCAAGGTTTGGTATAGTGCCAATGGAGTTCATCGAATGGACTAGCCAGCCCAGACCTGAGAACCTCTGGAACGAGTTGGATTGCTGAATTAAGGGGTGCACTACCCATCTAAAATCGGTGCAGGAACTTGTATGTCTACTCCAAGTCGAGTGGAAGACAATACCGCTAGCTGTAATTCAAAGACTTGTGGAAAGTTTTGCCCGTAGGGTTCATGCTGTCATTGCCTCTCGTGGTGGCTCTACCAACTATTGATTTTGAATAAAGTTAGTTTTCTTTTCTATCACAGGTGTCCAAATACTTATTGGTAGACCGTGCATAAAGCAGATTGAGCACAGTCTGCTTTTAAAAGTCACTGTATTGCTTTTGTCTGTCAGTCAGCTGTCTGCCTAGTTTCTCTCACTATTTG
Organism: Pardosa pseudoannulata; assembly: GCA_032207245.1. Classification (NCBI taxonomy): domain Eukaryota; kingdom Metazoa; phylum Arthropoda; class Arachnida; order Araneae; family Lycosidae; genus Pardosa; species Pardosa pseudoannulata. The sequence goes on from JAGEOH010000418.1 coordinate 16,470, forward strand.
GGCTTTACTTACTTTGGCTTTATATGTATGATACTATTTTTGATAATATATGCAGCTATAAGACTAATGAAATTTTACATTTTGTTATTGAACATTAGAATTTTAAAAATTCATGATAACCAAAAAGTAGTTTACAAGAAAATATCTTAATAAAAATTGTATTAACTCAATAGCATTTTTAAGCCAATTAAGTTAACAGAAACAGGAAAATATCCCGAAAGTGGTTGACATTAGAGAGTATTTGATCGGTTAGTTATCGGAAGATAATGCAATTTTTAAGCCATCCGACATGACTATTTGTAAAAAAATTGTTTAAAATACGCTGATAGTTGTGTACAAGTAAATATATTAAAGTTATATTAACGTAATCCCATTTTTAAAATCTCCCGAAATGGGTTTGCTCGAAAACTTTAAAATGAAAAGAATAATAGCGTAAACTCATTTTTATAACATCAAACATTAAAACCAATAAAATTTACAAAAACCTATAAAATACAAAAGTGGTTTACAAAAAATATCTTAATGGTAGTTATAATTTGTATTTGTTACTTCGTTTCACTGCGCTATTGAAACAGTCATTTCCGAAGCAAATTAATTTTATCTTTTACTGCCTTAGATAAATTTGTTGGAATAAGACAAAACAACTTTAAAGATTTTTTTTTACAATCCACTAAATGCGCGATGCTTTATAAGATATTTATCGTTCCATAAATTGAAAAAGAATTACTAGTACATCATAAAGTTTAGAAAAACCAAAAACTTCATTGAGCTAGAGGCTTTTTTGTAACTTGTTCTGTTACAAAAATGTCATTTACGTTTGATTTTTGAATATTTGTGAAAACCTGTAACTTTGAAAATGTATCTGAACGCATAAAAAAAAAACGTTAATTCGCAAAGAGAAAGTTTGACTGAAGGAAGTTCTCTCGAAACAGGTCGATTCACTTCCTGCAAAGGGTGGGTCATTAGTAGCAGGTGGAAAATAATGACCCTTTTCCTTTTTGCATTAACTGGATTTTAATTAGCAAATAAGACCTTATCACATGCAAATGTTTTTGTTTAACATTTTTCTCACAAATATTATGTATTATACCAAACATAAGTAATGCTTAACTAAAAGGCAATTTTTTAAATGGAATTCAAAAACTTGTCGTCTTTAGAAATATAAATATTAAGAAATACCATTATTTAATGTTTTTTTTAATTCTAAAAAGATGTCTTATTTTTAAATAAAATTATTAAGTGTAAAATATTGAAGTTTTTTCCAATCGTAAAATAACTAATTTCTGTCTTAATTTGAGAAATGTAGGTGCTGTGAGATTGAACAAACAGAAAATGTCATTCTCTTTTTAATACTCTTCAATGTGTATCATTTAGTTTTTGATTTATCCAAACGTATCACTCTTCAGGTACTTTATTTTGGTTAATCTATTGAGTTTTTTAGTGATAAATTAATTTTTGATCGACCTAGAAAAACTTTACAATCATTATAGTTGAGTTATATCTAATTGACTGTTACAAAGTATTCTTTTTATTTTAAAAGCGTAATTTCTAAAAAGACGACGAATGAAAAATTTCCATTTCCGATGCGACATAATTTACGGTTTGTTTGTAAAATTTCAATAAAATTTACAGAATAAATAGTCCATTTTGAAGTTTAAAAAGTATTCTTACAGCGCGTAATATTTGATATTTTTGGAACTAGCCCATCAAGTCTTGTAGGAAATTTTCAGCTTTAATAATGGCTTTAAAATTCTTTATTGTTGATATAACAAAGTTTTCTATATCAGAACGTAGTGTGGAACGAGTCCCATTTTTGCATAAATGCATACAATCACTCATTTTTATTACAAATGTGCTTAAATTTAAAATTTCTAATAAAAATATGCTGGTGTTTTAACTTAATTTTTGCCGCTAATACTACACAATAGGATGAAGGTCAGCTGACTGTGTTTGTAAACTTTAATACGTTTTATATTACTTATAGCCGAGTATTTAAAGCTGTGGGCTTTGGATGAATATTATGAAGACATAATCTTCCTATAAACTCATTATCGTTGCACTTGAACGTAAATAGCTATATAAAGCTGATGATTAATCATAAAACGGACTGAACTACCGATCCTCGATTTATAAAACTCTAAACCAGAAAACATGCATCTCTACTATGATAAATGTCTTTGATGTATCCTTCAGTTTCCACAATTATTGGCTTTCATTTATTTATTTTTTGGCGAATGATAATTGTAGCTTGTAACTTTTTCCGTTCAAAACAATTTCTTTTCAACCCATGACCATGCAAACTTTATTTTTCCATACATTCTTACATGAAATATACTTATGGATACTGACATTTCCATGGTTCGCAATTCTATTGAAAGCTTAGAATTACTTATTTATGTATGCACGTTCGATCTCGCTCTACTGATGAGAGCTAAAATTTCATGGTACCTAATTTTAGATTAATATTATCTTTCTTACCTGTGCGACCTATCTGTATTAACTTTTCTATGTCACTTCAAATTTCACCAAACTATTTCATATAATCTATGATATCAGTGACAGTCATTTAAAATCTCAACAACAGACTCGTAAAACACTATCGAAAATTTGCATTGCTTTCAATGGAATAATAACAAAGGGTTAATTCCCTTTTACTAAATATGGACTGTTTTACATTTTCTTTTGTAAAAAAGGGGAGTTATCTGTGCAAAAAATGTGAAAATAAAATTAATTGCTTTTCTCACAAAAAATCCTTATTTTCTTGAGAAATTTCACCTGTACCAATCCTCACTTCTCTACCTTTGCAGTTTTAAGCATTTTTCAAACAATAATAATTTACTGTACTTCGAATAGGTGTTAAAATTTTCTCGTGGATTATGCTATTCCTTGCTAAAACAAAAGTTTGGATGAGATAATATTCTCTTCCAATCCGTGATACCATCCTAACATGGCCAATTTTTGTACACTACCCTCAAATAAATCGAACTTTAAATTATTTAGATCTTTATGTTTTTAAAGAAATTTCTCAACTAACAAGGAATAAAATAAAATAGATTTGGGCATAAATGAGCTTTGTGCACTATATTTATTTGTATAGACACACCACTTACCTACGCTATGGACACCTTTGATACATATGTTTGCGTCTCTATCCAGAAATGAAATACATGAGCTAAAATATTTAACTTTTATGAAATAACGATCTGCCGAACTAGTTTTATTGTTAGAAATAACTACCTTTGTAGTTGACGGTTTTTTCAATATATTAGCCAGTTCCTTGCTAGAATTAAAACAGAAATTTGAATTGTCCCACTTTAAGAAAAGTAACAGATCCAGTTTAGGAATCCTTTTCGAAATAAAAAATGTGTCATCTGATTAAAGAATTTCAACTCAAGAAACTGAAGAAAAAGGAAAGGCTTCTTCAAGGAATTAGTCTGAATCCATTGCTTTTTCAAATTCAAGTGGAATAAGGTTTATACGTTGTCACTTCTTGTTTAAAATTACACACACACATGTGGCATCAGCAATAATCTCCACCTTCATAAATCGTTGTTGGTCCCCGTAGTCATGCAAAATTGCGTCTAAATGAAAAGAAACTAACCCCAATTTGGTTTGATGGAACTGAACAAAGAGGATGCAGTCGATAGCGGAGTCACATCTTTTTACTGGCATTAGAGCTTATAAAATAGAACAGCTCTGCTGCATATGTTAACAGCAAAGCCGGGTGACAGAAAATGGATAGAATTTGACTTCCTCAACCAATACAGTCCCAAAAATGAGTTAATTTAGCATTCTTATGGTATATTAGAAATACCTCTCCAAATACCAAAATCAGCGGTGAGGATTCGAAACTCGCGAGATTAACACAATTGGACATTTTACCAATGGTGAAACGAAAGGCATTGAGGTTCTTTTATTCAGAATGAAATGGAGGTTAAGTTCGGAAAAATGATTTTGATGTGTGTAGTTAAATATTTAATGTATTGCACGCATGATATTTTAACCCAAAACTATGTTAATTATAATTTTATTTTAAAATATAAATGTGGCAATTCTACAACTAAAATGTACAACCATTAGCAAAAATCTGTTGTTTCTCTTCTAATTGCAGTAGCCAAAATTAATTCCTGCTCAGCTGAACTATTCTTATAAAAATCCCTTGCGTAACTTTCATTGGCTGGCTTATTATAACCAAATGTTACATGTTTGGGTGACAAGATCAAAGACGGTTGTCTCAATATACTCTCTATTTTTAATTTTAAAATATGCAGTGTTCTTTCATACACCATTACACACGTATGTAATAGAACGAAGAAATATTATTTCGAATTTGACGTATTGTAAAATGAGTTTAATGGTTCTTTTAATTGAATCTTACGTTGCTTGGAATATCTACTGTGGATGCCCCAAAATGAAACGCTTTCTACTTTCGAGAGTCGTCAGTATCAACAACCCGACCTGATAATTATCAGTCTAATAAATTACACTGCTCAAAAAATTAGGGCAGCAAGCAAAGAAGTTGAGAAAACTGTGCGAGACAGACGCGGCATAAAAGGGATAGTACACTCATATCAATACGCAATACAGAAAAAAAGACGTAACAAAATTTGTAATCAAGCTTTAACTCTTTGAAAATATGGAAAAAGCATGAAAAGATTTAGGGTAACAGTTTTGGTTACATGTTAAAAGTACTGTTTAGATATAATGCACGATTTTTAATGGTGTGTGGTCTCTTCGAACAGCTCTAACTGCTGCACACCTATGTTATCGATAAGACTTTGGGGAATACAAGAAGTGCTATCAGGAAAGTCTCGGTGAGTAAAAGGAGGCTTTCGTCCCAGCATGTCTCAAATATGGTCGATTCGATTGAGGCCGTTACATACGCTGTATCGTTTCAGCTTAAAGCATGTTCTCTACAAAACGAGCTGTCTGGTATTATCATGCTGGAAAACGAAGTATTCTTCAATGGCTGCAGCGTTTCTGTATGACCATTCCGAATGATAAGCACTGCATTGGGACCTTTCCCTCCATACCAAAACACTCCAGACTGAATCGGGACTCGTCTGTAAACAGCACTTGGTTCTAATTATGTTGCTCCCAATCTCGATGTTCAGCAACTCATCTTCTTCGGGCCACACTGTGGCGTGAGATCAACGGAATGTAGATCATTGGATTTCGTGCATAGACCTCCATGGCATACTGTTTGGCTGGACACTCTTCGTTCTGTTGAAAAGAGCAACTCTCTTTGCAACTTAGTAGCATTGCCTGTTCTGTTAACAGTATATATCGGTCATCAGTTGCTGTAGTGGTGCGTGACCGACCTTGACCGGAGGTTCTTTGGTAAAGAAGAGATGTGCTGGGGCAGAAGCGATGTTGGAGATCCCCTCCACATCATCTACAATTGCGGAATTTTTGAAGATATAAGGAAGAAGTATTTTCCCAGAAACTTCAAGGAAGTTGGACTTTGTGCTTCACCGAAGAGCAGAGTTGGACTTGATCACATTATGGAGCGTTGACTATTACTTTGTTTAGAAGATTTATTATAATACTTGTACATATTGTAAATAGTTATTGCATACATTTATCTTTGTATTGTAATCTTGAAATTAATAAAGTGCGGTTGGCACCCGCAGGATTGGCTCAGTACTCATTATGGAGGCATAATTATTATTAGTTTAGGACTCACAATGGAGTTATGAATTGCAGGTTTTCCAAATTGGATCTAAATTATGATGGCGACCGGATCGTAAAGGGGCAAACTGGGCCCGAAAGATTGGAATCCGGAGTGGAGGTGTTCCAGGAATGAATTTGGTGGTTGGTGGAGCAGCGGTGGCATAGGAATTATCCTTGTCCTGTTTCTTGCAACGACACTTCTGGTGACTTCAACAGAGTCCGCGACGCTACGTTGTGGATTCAAGTCTGTCTATAATACGCTATGGATACCGTTAAATCCTGTTGTTGAGACATTTTCAAATCACCTTTTCTCAAAATAAATAAATAAAAATAATTGAGCAATTGAATTTCACAGATTCATTATCTTTTGTCACTCATTAAAACAGAATATCTTGGATACCTGATCCATGGTCAAACAGGAAGATATACATATAATATTTGTTCTACAGTAATTCTAACTTAAATTTCAAATTGATGTAAAAATTATTGTTACCGGATGTTTCCCTTCCTATCTACATAAAGTAATACCAAACTCCATGCTGTTCATGCGGAAAGATCTGAGTCATGGAATGACTCGGTGCTCTTTTTCAAACACTTTGCCAGTACTACCATAGAATAGATAGAAGTAAAATAAATAATCAGAGAATTAAACAGATATCACTTAGGAAATAAAAAATTTTAGTTCCCTCTGAAAGACACACGGTATTAAAAATTAAATAGCTGTAATATTGTGTTTGCAAATTGCAATCAAATAAAATAAATCAATTATAGTTTGGATGGATACTGCAAAATTGTAAACTATAATATAGAATATGGTGAATATTTATGTATGTCTTTAAAAATTATGTAAGTTATATTGGAAAAATAAAAACTGATGTTTATATATATTGTAAAATATTAAATATTTAAGAACCGTATAAACATGAATTGTACAATAAAAAAGGAAAAGAAAAAAATGTAAAATGTAAAATAGGAATAAGTTAATGTAACTAGTTTGTAAATAGGGATGTACTTGTTTAAAATGTAATGTATCTGTAAATATTGAACAAGCATATTGAATTTTTGTATATCTTAAAATATGAAAATGTGTATCCAAAGACGCAGAAGGTTGTAAATAGAGTGTTTTTTGGTGGGACTGTATTTTAGTAGAGAGTGGAAGTGGGATGGGAGTAAGCCAACTAACCATTCTAAACTCTTCACCTGCATGCACTAACATCTATATGATGATATCTTTTTCCCTTTTTATGCTCGAAAAATGAAACGATCCACCCTTTCTCTAGCTGATGATCTATACAAATTCCCACCAATTCTTTTACGTTTCTTGTCCATCTACTTCCCGACTCACTATTAGATACAACTATTAAATAAATGTTAGAATAAAAATGTTTCAATAATAGTAGAATTTCTATATCTATGGATAGATATGTGTATTTGAACATCTTCTATATATTGATATTATTCTGTAGATGAGATAGAATTACATTTCCGACTGGGTACTTTATGTGAATGACGACGAAAAATGAATACATTTCTTTTGATGAAATAGTTTTTAAAACTTTTCTGATTTTTTATCAACATAATGTATATTCCACAGTTTCGCGAAATTATCTATAAAAAGGAAGAAAAAATGAACATTGAACTTGCAGCCGAATACAAAATACCCAAGATTTGCATTTTAGAATTAAAGAAAATCCTATTCTTTATTTTTCATAACTGAAGTTGGAGATTACAGCTTCAAGAATCGAAAAAAAACATTATTTGAAAGCAGCAGCCAAGTTTAGTGATACCAGATGAAATATCTATCGGAATTTTTTTTCAGCTTTCATTTTCAGTGTTTTTTTTTTTAAATCTGTTTTCAGTTTTAATGAATAATATATAGAGAAAAATATTTACCAATTTTCTAAACAGTACCAAGTACTTTTAAGTCTTGGTGAGTATCGAGATGAACTAATATAAAGACTTGGAACTTTTCGAACTTGGATTAAATTATGAAATGAATTTATTTTCCAGAACAGTAGGTAATAGAAACTACATTGTTTATCGTTGATCAAATAACATCTACATTTACTTTCCCATCTTAAAGGTACACCAGTGTCGAGGTTTTGAAATAATTAAAAAATATTAAAGACAGACTTTCTAGTATGATAAAATAATTAAATAAAAATGAAAAGATTTTAACACGAGAGCAACACAAGAAAAGAAATGCACTAAAGTGTAACATTAGAAATCTATGTGTCTTAACGCCAAAGGTTAATTTCTTTTCAGTTTTAATACGCACTTTTATAATATCTTGTCGGTTTTAAGAATAATGTAGTGGTAAAGAATAATGTAGTAACAGACTAGGTTTCCATAAGCGTCAAAAACAAGTTTGGAATCCTTTCCAGTCATGTAAGAAAGAATTTCTCCAAGGCAATAGATTTTATAGCTTTCAAGAACTACATTAATGGCAAAGAAATCCACTTCAATTTTTTTAAACCCTTTAGGATACAGAATACACATATCGAATTTTTCTATGGAATATCTGTATAGAAGAGTAAGTATCTATTTTAGGATTCCATGCTAAGTTTGTTTTAATGGAGTTCCATTCTGAAGACATTTCTTACTGAAAAAAAAATGTACACAAATATGTTTGACTTCATAATGACACTCATATTAAAATATTAAGGGGACATTGTTCTTAGAAGAAAAGTTTTTGAACTTAATAAAATTCTCACAATGAAATTTAGTTTTGTTTTTTGAAGGTGTATATGTTTTAAAAATAACAAATATACACCAAATGAAAAAGTTCACGAGATAGCGTTTGGTATATATTGTGTATAATAGAGACCAAATTGAAGATGAATATATTCTTTTTTCCGTAAACTCTAATCTTTTAAAGTATCTGGTATTTTAAAACTCCAAACTATTAAGTTCCAAAATTTATAAAAGTATCCTATATCATGCTATAATAAAACTTATCCCTAGTGCTGTCTTGGTCCATGAGATCCATGAAATAAAAGAGATAATTACTTTCCAGTTGATATCGAAATTTAGTATTATTTACAAGAATCAAATTTTGATGGCAAGGGTATTTTTATATGGTTTATATAGTTTGTGTATCTTTTTAGGTTTGGATTCATGTAACAAAACTAAATAATTATTCTAAAGTTATTCTTATTATTGATTGAGGAAAAATTGGATTCTCAACAAATTCGAAGTTGCATTTTACTGTTATAATGAAAACTTTTGAGCTCGAAAGCTACTCCATAAATACCGAAATGTAATCAATGGCATTGGTTAGATGGAAAAATGAATGTTTTTGTGACATTTTTTCCAGAAATGACGGTAATATTAATACCCTTCTGTTACGTTCAAAACTACCAGATATAATCGTAAGGAAGGAAACAAAACTGTTCATTTCACGGCAATAATTGATCAAGCGAATGGAACCTTTCGTTTTTATTATTACAACTGATATGCGGCACGGGAAATTGATATTTGCCTTCGAAAGCGCTTAGTGAGTTTTAAAAATTATAACATACAAATGGTATAGAATCATCAAATATCTGTAGATAAAAATAAATAATACAAAAATCTAATTTTAAATCCTAATTCTAAAAAGGCGACCAAATGGGCCATTCCGAAAGCACAAAAAAGTATAGCAACTGTTTAAAAGATTATATTTACCAAGATTCATCAGTTATTAATGAGAACTGGTTAAAGTATTTAAACATTATATTCGAAATGAACAACTATTACTAATAGGTGAATTTGTCTAACATATATGCGATAGAAATAAGATAAAGTTGAATGACAAAATGTTTATGGAAAGTGATCGCATTATGTAAATATATCACCGTGTGCCCTATTAATTTCTAGTAATAACAAAAATTTCTTTCAATTTCTTATATTTACCTTTTGCAGCATATGATCAACACTGGCAGGCCTTTAAAACCTCCAGGTAAAGCCTTGTGCATCTTTAATATCAATAGAATTGAAGTTCACCCTACAAAAAAAGTATTTAACTTAAAGTTTAATTTTTAGTTTATATATTTCAGAAACTTTCCTTTTTGGTAAGTCTATTGCACTTTTACATTTGGATTACATATTTAATATTTAAAAACGTTTTATCATAAAAGACAAATGTTAGTATTTTCTTAAAGTTTGAATATGTTTAGAAATTTGGTAAACTTTACTTTAAGGCGGGCAAAATAATTTATTCTCTCATATAATTCAGAATCTTTTTATACTCATTTCTATCTGTTATATGTAGATCTACATGCAAATGGATTTCACACCCAGTTGTAAATTTCTACTTGAATGTAGTAAAAGAGCACTGCAATTACACTTATAATTCAGAGATTTTTAAAACTGCATTATACTATAAAATTACAAGCAAAGTTATTACTGTAAAGTTACAGTGCATATTACACCTCTCTTTTTATTTGAATATATGCATTTTTTTGACAACCAGTCCTAAATATTTGCGCAAGTATAATAAAAGCACTTGAGCTAAAACAAGAGAAAACTCGGTTCTATTTTAAAATTGTCATTTTACAGTGTACTAATATTGAAAATCCAGTTCTACCTGGAAAAGTGCGAATATCCTGTTGAACATTTCTGCCCGAGTCTAGGAAAAGTACTGCAGCTAGAAATCGAGCAAAAAACGCTTTGAGCCACAAAGCGAGTTTCTGGTAGGGAATAATTTGTATTCATTCAGCACTTTTATTTAACTGAAACAGGAATAAAAAGTTCGGATTGTAGGATGGCCCAAATAACTTTACTATCCGTTAATGTCTCGTGACGCATGTCCCCAAATCATCAGACGAATTTTGACAGCGACAGAGTAACCTTTTTTTAGAGTTCCGATAAATTAACCACCATCAACGAATAAATGCATTTATTACCCTGTAATTTGATAGTTTATAAACACTATAATAGCATAATGTATCATATAACAGGAGTCATAATAATAAATTGATTATTAAATTTGATCTGCACGTCTAAAAGCATATTGGAAAACACTTTTTTGGTTTTTTACCCTTGCACTCATAGTCAGGTTGCCTTGAAATATATAATTCCAATGTTACATCTTTGTTGGGTATTTGTAGTATTGTTTTTGAATATCTTTCTACCAAAGATAGAAATCCTTAAGGAGGTCTGGGACACAAAATTTAAAAAATCATATTTATATTAAATTAAAAAATACTATAAAATATTTTAATACAAGTTATGCAAATCGCATGTTTCTACGATGATTTCACAAGCGTAGTATAACAGAAATATTAATTTTTAGTTAATACTATCTATTCTGTACCTTCTTCTAGAAATTGAACTTCGTTCTATCATCTTTTGTTGATGCGAGACGACGAAACAGAAATTACAAACTATTTGGTTCCTTCTTAGCTTCTGTATATTTACGAATGAATAGAATCATTCGTAAATTTTGAATCAGATGAAACTAAGTACTAATCAAAATTAACAAGTTCAGATAAATCTGCCGTATTATTGGCTCTGTCTTGAAATAAATCATGCTGTAAGATGTACCTTACAAATGAAGCAATGATCAAAGATAACAATAAGTGTGTTTGGGAGTCTGAAAATAGCTTTTAATAATAATAAATTGAGTGACAAAGTATTAAAATTGATAAAAAAATGAACTCATTTTTCCCTCTGTAAAGGTAATCTCTCCTTTTGTTTGTAATAATTGGAGTGTGAAATGAAAATGTTTAGCATCCAAACTATAGCCGAACGCTGTATTGAATTTTGTGGGTTCGAATTCCACTACTAAAATGTTTCGTAGCTTTTTCTAGGTTTCGGTAAAATTATTTTCTGATTTGCAAAAGATGAACCAAACCATTTGGGACTAGTGTAGAGTATTGTTCAAGAATATATTTTATGAGTTCCAAATACTGCTGAATGGTTTATGTGAGTATGGATGTTCTATATTCTTTTAGAGTCTTTAAAATAAAAATCCATCCGTACCGTGGAAATTTTTGAAAATGAGATCTTTGTGACCGAACAGATGCATTTCAGAAAGAATTTTTACACTGAGAGAAGTGTTCTAGTTATACATTTAAGATAGCTAATAAATTTTACAATTCAATTTTTATATATAAGTACGATTAAGATTTTTTTCAAATGATTAAAAATTCAGAATTTTAATGTGTTGAATTCAAAATTTCTTATTAGAAATAGAAAATCAGTATCTATTTTACTAATTTAAATAAATGTTTTAAGGTATGTACTTACGGCAAGCTGGTTAAGGTAAAACTATTAATTTTATTCTGTTTTTCTTATAAAGCCAAGTATTTAGAATTATTTAAATGTATTTTTTAAAATTACCAAAGGCAAATATTATAAAAAGTGAATATTCTTTAAGCCGCAAAAACTTGAATAATCATATTGACCAACTATTTTCTTACCTTCAAATATATATCGGAATATTTTATAAATTTAAATTCCATTTTATATCCATGTTTGTTGTATTTACATCTGACCTTAAACTTTAAAATTAATTTTCTTCATTATTTATAGTTGGAATTAATGTCATTTTGCAAAAAGGTTTTTCGAATATTGAAAAGCAATTTTGAAAAAGTTTTATCCATTCACAACCATATGCTTTGAGCTAAAATTTATTACCTTTGTATTTATTTGATTGCCTTTTTTATGAAAGTGAGTGCAATATTTAAGGAAAGATTCCGTTATTGTATAAAGTTTAGAACATTTTAATAATCTCATTAAAATATAACTATAAATCAGAAGAATGGCTAAATAACAGCTTTTATATTTTAAAACTTGTCATTTAATCATTGCGCTTATAAAAATTCTACAAAACAAAATGAATTATGAGAACGATTGAATTCGGAAATGCACGAAATGACTTCTGGAGATGTTACAAATATACATTAAGGAAAATAAAAGAATAAACATAAAGTTTAAATTTTTATGAACAGTTTAAACCTAGCCATTTTCACATTAAAAGAAGTTTTCTGATATTCTGAGCCCACACACATGGGCAGGAAGTTAGGAGAAGAGCAGAGCAGATTGGTGATAGGCCGCAGAATGGGGGAATAGTGCCCACCTGATACAAGCATATGTTTTTCTGTTTTCGTTGTCATCGTAAACCAAAGGTACGATTGAGCTCATTAGTGTAAAACTGAATTAATTCTGCTACTCTATTTTATTCTCAAATTATAAGAATTTTAAGGATCCCTAACAGAAATACAAATTAATGATTTGAAATAATAAATGATCACATATTTCTAACATTTATGTGAACAATAAATTTTAAAGGAGATTTTTGTGTAAATAAATTTGTTGTTTTTAAAATTTTATTCCGTATAGTTTTTTTAATGGATGATGACTTTTTTTGCTAGTGAAGTTATTAGGCCACTACTGCCAGATGCTCCCACCGACAGTATTCTAGGAAGAACTCTAGCCAATGTGGTCTATCACCCATTTGCTCTGCACCTCTTCTTCTAACCTTTTCACTTTTTAAAATTTTGTATTGATGCTCCACCTTTTTTCTTGTCAATCCCAGATCAAGATGTTCTTCCACCTTCACTCCTCATTCGTTTGATCTGAATTGGCATCACTACCATAATCAAGGCCCGCGTGTTGCTAAAAGTATACCTTAGCGCTCCAAACCAAACCACAAAACTAGTGGAGACTGTCCCAAAAAGACCTATAGGGCACTTTAAATAATTTCCAAAGGGTCATTTTACTTTAATGTCAGGATTGGAGACATCCAATCCCACACACATAGGTACGCGTTAATACCTTATCTTCAGGTCCTCTCTTTTTAAAAAATAAGATGTCACGGGGTTAGATTTAGATTCGAAACTTTTATTACAAATATTACACACCAGCATGTCGACACTTAACAAGCTGCTTAAATCACTTCTCTCCCTTTTCTGAAAAATATGTCGGGATCGATGGTCAGGCTTGATTATTAGTGCAGGTCATGTCGGAAGAATCAAACAAAGAACTTCATACATATAATCCCATACGAATGCACATAACGTATGTTGAAAGACGACACAGAAGACAGCACAAAAGTAATTATGACATCTCAACATTATTTATTAAACAAGCATTATACGTCTTCAAACGCGTACGGGAGGTAGACACCCTAAATTGGCCCTCTTGGATTCGTATAAACTTCCAGAAACTCTGAAAATTAAAAAAAAAATGAGATGTAAAAGTTTCATAGTTGATGTTCATTTAAGTTCCCAAAACGTCCATCATTGGAAAATGGTTAAGAAACAATATTCATCCATAAGTTCATTTTGCCTTTTAAAAAACAGTCCTTTCTTCTTTTTAAAAAAATATGTATAGCATATTATTTTTCTTATCTTCTTTGAAATTTGTTTTTTTCCCATTAGCCTCATGGAATACCATTCCATGGCTGCAGACATTGAGACCACGTATTCGTGTAATTTGGTCCTTGATGATATCTTTATTTGACTTTGTCGTATGAGTTTCCTCCTTTAACTTTCTAATTTTGTGGGGTCCATCTAATGTATTTTCTATGCTACGTTGATAATTTCTCGATGTAGTTCATTCGTATATTTGTACAGAGGGTTTATTGATAGCTGTCAAAGAATGGATATAATGATCTGATTTCTACTTTCGACTTGCCAGTTTACTTCAGGCAGGCCAGTAGTTATTAAATAATGTTTAATGTATTCTTGTATAAATAAAATGAACGAGCTTTGCGAGTAGACAAATTTAGTTTTCCAAATACAGAAAAATCACTGACTATTTTAAATGAGTATTAGAATCATGTTTAAATTTCATTCCATGGAAACATCTAACATTAAACAGAATCACTTCTTATTACTTCAGAAACTTAAAGTTTTTCTTTAAAACCAAAGAAGTTTTTACATCTGTACAAAGTAATTTTATTTCCATGTTTATCGTTAATCCATTTAATAACGTAACGCATTAAGGCAGCATCACCTGTTTTTCTTAAGTTTCATAGCTTTATCATATTTAAGAGTCTTAAATGTCGAAAAAATGTAAAATGATTATTATTTTTGACTTCTCATACCTTAAAACTCTACTAGATTTACAAGCATAATTTTTTTAATATAGATAGAACAAATTATTATCTTTACATATATATCTAATTCATTTTTGAAAAATAAAAAATATTTTTGATGGATAGTTTTAAATAAGAGACACTTTGTTGCTAACAAAAATCCTACCAAGGCATAAACCAAAATTAAATTACTATCATATTTTTAATGCGCATGGTTACTAAAAATATAATTAAGTTTAAAACATACTTCAATATCTTAAAATAACTTTCAACCTCAGTTTGTGTACATTTAAAATATATATATATATAAAAAAATTTGAAAAAAGTGATTTTTTTCCTTAAAAATTAAAATTGATCATTGAAAAAATGGGGAAATATACAAGAAAATTTAGATTTAATAGGATGAAAATTATACTGTACACAACCTGTAAAAATTTCATGACAAAATATTAAAAGTATTTTGAGATAACATTGTGTTACATAAAAAACACACATTTTGAGTAAAATCAAGTTAAGTTTTGTAAGTTTAAATTAGTTTAGAATGAACAGCTGACATGTTTTTATGTTTAAGCGGAATGGAATTTTGTGTCTATTTAAGAGTTTTATGACCTTCCAGCGTATTCCGAATCTTGCGTTTACCTAAAGGTCATGCAACTTATTCGTTTAAACTTCAAAAGAGGATTCATTTGTTTTAATTTTTTCTATCAATTAATCTCAGGTACTGTTCTTACAAATAAAGAGGCGTTTCCACCAACAGATCTTTTATCTGCAAACTAAATAGTTGAGATGTTTCCAATGAGTAACATCCTTTAATTCTAATCAATAACAAAAGAATCTATTTAATTAGAAATTTAAGAGCAAGACGTATTTATAAATATATAAAAACTTTTCTAGATGTTCTCGGAAAACAGCAGTTTTAAAATTTAAAAAATATGCAGACGGTTGGAATATTTTTAAAACTTCTTTCTAACATGAATTCTAATAAGACCCATGAAGCAAAATTTCCTAGCGATGTGGATATTTTTTACTAATTATTATCGTCATTCTAGTGAAAACTCCTATCATTAAAAACTGATGGGATATTTATTAAAATACTTGCATATTTGAAGTACAAACAAGTGTATTGTTAAGTTAAGAGCCCTTGAACGGTTTCAGGTTTCAATTGAGGGATTTAGCTAAACATTTGTCATCCTTAACCAAAATAAAACGGGGCTTGGAAATAATATCTTCCACAATTGATCTTTCCCTCAATTGAAAGGTTTCATCATTCTACGCCATTTCAGGTGATCGTCATTTACTCAACTATAAGCTCTCACCTTGAACTGGATTTGTTCGAGACACTTCGGTTTATTTTAGCGCTTATTGTACCAGAAAACAGATTTATCGCAAATAAAATGTATTTAATATTCAAGATTAAAAAAAAAAACAATTCTTCTAAGAATGGTAACATCTAACGGATCAAAACAAATTTTTCATTTGAATTGTTGAAATGACAGCAGTCATTGCTTTAATTTGCTATAAAGGAAAGTCACTGCTTGAAATGAACTAACAATGCATTAAATCTAATATTAGTAACATGCAATTTGTTATATGAGATTAACTTTTTTTTCGATCCGGGTCTTTGATGATGAATGTTGTAAATTTCAGTATATTTTACTTAAAGGTACAGTCAGTGCTGCATAAACTGCATATGTTAGAAAAAATTATCATTTAAGGAGACACAAAGAAATCTAACCCATTGAATGTAATCTATACAAGCACATATTTCATTTGAATATATAATCAAATCAAATCTATGAAATATGGCACTCAGTCTATGGTTCATCGTACGTAAAAACAATCCGACTCTTCACATGTATCTTCGTAGGCGTTCCGGTTTCATTATTCCTCGCAGCAAAAGAGTAGACGTTCCCAACCAACCACTGTCCGGATCATGTGGGGCGCTGTTCTTCGGTATAGGACTCCCCGAGTTCGAATCTCGGTGCTGGCATGGGTGTTCGAATCAGCTTTAAACAGTGGGTCCCGGTCTCCTAAAAAAGTAAACCATAGCGTTCTAAACCAACCATCATTCATGTCACGTCCTTCTTGTCATACATAGTGACAACTCAAAATATTTATCTTCTTTGTCACGCAGCGCTAACTGGTAAGGAGGAAAACATAACTATACAGTAATGTAATTGTCAATATCTGTTTCTGGAATCAATTTCTCTGCCCATTTTTATTTAGTTTTATGTACAGAGATTTTAATTTTGAGCTGACTGAATGATAATCAATAGCTAAAATTCTAATAGTTCAATAAAATGTTTGATATAACTCCTAAACCAGTATTTTTCAATTTGGATTTATCATTAGTGAAAGAAAACTCTAATTTTGCTATCCAAAAACGGAAATAAGAATTTAAAGTAAATGTGACTGTTGACGACTGAATGACCTTGAGCTTTGGAATTCAGAAGGGGAGATAAAATGTCATCATGTTTTTTGGAAAATATTTTATTTAGCAGGTAGCGATCGAACGAAGAAAACTCGAACTATTTAGCTCTGAATAACAAAGAAAAAAAAACTATGAATCAAAACATGTCTAGTGTTCTAGCAATTTTCTACATTATTCAAAAGTAAACGGGATTTGGAAAGTATAGTTACTTTTTGGTTTTGCACAGTATTTTAATATAACATATATTCCACTTTCTATCTTACTTGAAAACCAAACACGGAGAAATGTTAAAAGCTCTCTCTCATATATATATATATATATATATATATATATATATATATATATATATATATATATATATATATATATATATATATATATATATATATATATATATATAATATATATATATATATATATATATATATATGTAGGATTTTATGACAAACAATGTTCCCTCATCACTCGGAAGAGAAACGACAGAGATACAAGAAGAGCAGTGCTCCCTCAATTTTATTAAACACCGAGTACGGTGCCTTGTCTATGTTAAACATCAACTAGCATGTCTTGTCTATGTTAAATTTCGAGTAGGAAGTCTTGTCTATGCCGCATGTTCACCGTGGTTTAATTATTTGTATTTATGCTTAAATATTTACTGTGTTGTTAAGTCATTACATGTTTGTTATCGTTAATTTATTCTGTCATCGAATTTGTCTAACGACACCCCTAGACACCGAAACCTATATATCTATATCTATGTATATATATATATACCGGGTGGCCATAATTAAAGTGACAGTGCTCACAGTGTTTTGTAGCGCGATCTATTTGCCACATGAATGGAATGGAATTCGAATGACGATTACCACAATAAATGACCACATTAGAATGGCACATTAGAATTCTAATGACCACATTAGAATGACGCCACATTTTTTAGGAAGATTAAACAAGACGGGGACGAAGGATTCCGCGAAAAACAAATTAGTTCCAAAAGTCACAGCTAGGGGAATATTTGGCGCTGTATAATAGAAAATAGAGTGTTAACAAATGCAAATCAATAAGGAAATTACCATTTATTTTGCATTCAAATGAGGTTCAATGTAGCTGCCGTTGTTGGGGACCACATATTGCATTCTGTGCACAGTATGCACAACAGCAGAAAGTAACATCTACGGATGTTATAGGATGACTGCACGAATCTCCCGTACAGTCCATGATATGTTATCCTTGAACGTAGCCAGGTCCTGGACCACTCCTTGATAGACCCTGAACTTCAGGTAAACCCATAGCCAGAATTCGCATGGGGTAAGATCAGGTGACCGAGGTGGCCATGCAGTTGGAAAGTAGCGGCTAATGACTCTTTCTGTTGTGAATTTCTGTCGTAGCAGCTGTTGCACCAGTACAGCAACGTGTGGAGGGGCAGCATCTCGCATGAAAATGATTTCCCCCAGGCATTGTCTTTGCTGAAGTGCCGGAATGACAAAGCTGTTCAACATGTGGCGATATTTCTCTCCGGTAACAGAACAGGTTTCCGGTCCTGTCGGGGTAATGTTCTCATAGAAGAATGGACTTACGATAAATTCCGCTGTGAACTCATACCAAACAATTAATTTTGGTGAATGTAAGGGAATTGCTGTGACTGCATGTGGTGATTTGTCATCCCAAATTTGGCAGTTCTGGGTATTCACAGGTCCATTCAGGTAAAAGTGGGCCTCGTCTCCGCATAAGATTTTCCACGCCAAGCATCATAAACCTCCATTCTGGCAAAAAAGGTGAGAGCAAAAGTCAATTGCTTATTATGGTCGGGGTACAGTAACTCCTGTACACGGCTGATATTGTATGGATAGAAGTTGATAATCTTTCGTAAGATTTTCCATATCGTACTGTAAGGCATATCCATATTCCGAGCTACTCCACGAGCGCTAGAGGTGTCAGCAATATTGTCTGGTCCTCTGTCGACAATCGCCGTGGCAATTGCTTCGATTGTATCCTGTGGTACAGGTTTTCGTCCTCTGCCTGACTGAACCTTCTGAGAACCTGTTTTCTCAAATGTTGCAATCATTGCTTTTAGCCCATTAACTCACACAGGACCGTTACCTTTAAGCATTTTTTGTGCGTTCTAAAAGCACGAAGAGCGGCTGACGTGTTGTACTGGTTGAGGTAAAAGAATTTGACCAGTAACGCACACTCGACTAAAGAAGGAGACATTGCCCATAAACTTTCAATCCGATTGATTCGAAACGTCACACATTGCCTTTTAAAACCCAAGCAGCCGGCCCTGTGCCACTGGATGTAACTTGAAATTTGAATAAAGAATTTCTTCTGCTCAGCGTACGTGATATTGCAGATCACTAGACTTTATTGGTGTTTATGTAGATTTTACGCTTTTCTAAAAGTGTTGTCATATTGCACTTGAACAAAATCAGAAAATGTGTATAATAAAAGGTAATTTTATTCCGTATTAGTTTTCATTTGTTAACACTCTATTATCTATAACACAGCGCCAAATATTCCCCTAACCGTGACTTTTGGAACTAATTTTTTTTCTCGCGGAATCTTTCGTCAACCGTCTTGTTTAATCTTCTTCAAAAATGTGGCGTCATTCTTGCAAATAGGTCGCGCTACAGAACACTGTGAGCATTGTCAGTTCAATTATGGCCACCTGGTATATATACATACACATTAAGAGAAACTTATTGAAATGTGACAGTGTCTCTTATGTCCTCAAATACTATTTCTTAAAAATAAATCAGTTATTCAATTTTTGAATTTTTAAGAGTAATTAAAAAATCTGTTATTCTTAAAATAATCATCTACAAAGACTGCAGTAATTTTGAAACTGTACAGTATTTAAAAGTAATTAAATTATATTAAAAATATTTAGTTTATCCAATTTTTGGTTTAGTGTAGATCGGCCTTTCCCAGCAAATGAATTATTAATTTTTTAAATATCAGAAGATGCCTATTTTCTTATTTTTATGTTATAATTACGGATTCGTAAAAATAAAAGTAATGCGAAATAGTTTCTTTTGTTTTATGTTCATACATAATGTATTAAATTACACAGGCACAATGAAGTATACCACGTGTATGGTAAAAATAATAGTATTTATAACTATAAAAAGTATAGTGGTGTAGTTATATTAGCATTATAGCAATGACAGCTGTAGGAATAATTGTAACATTAGTATTATACTAATAATAATATTAATAATTTGAACAATAATTGTAGTATTAGAATTATAACAATAGAAGTATTAGTAGGAATTGCAACAATATTAGTAATAGTTTTAGTAATTTTAATAGAAGAAATTGTAACACTAGTAGTAGTAGTAATATTTTAAGAAATCTTACGTTTTTAAGAGATTGAAAATTTCAACTACATTACCCACAAAAGAAATTTATCATTTGAAAATAAATTTTTATTTTCCAATTCCATTTCTCATATTGCTACTTAAATTAAAAAAAAAAGGTTTTAAAATGATAGATATGCCTTATTTCATTTTTCTTAATTGACTAATCTAGTTTCTGACAGGCTTATGAATGTACCCTTGTGATGTTCCAATGCTCAGAACATGTACCTAGAGTTTGCCAGGCTTAAAGGAATTTAACACATTAAAAACCTTCCGGAAGTAAAAAGGCAACGAGTAAAGATGTCTTCAACAAAACTATCAACGAAAGTAAAGTGGTGAGAAATTCAAACTTTAATGCTATCTTTAACTAAAAATGAACTGTGATGGCAGAAAACAAAAACTTCGAAATCTTTAAGAATCTGTAATTCGAAGAGTCTCGGCGGTGAATTTCTCAAAAAGGACATCGACCAAGAATGCGTAGGGTGCATGAAATACATCTTATATTTAGTCAGTTACCATCCGAACTTGCACATAAACCATTATCATTGTTGTATCTCCGGAAAATTCTACGCACTTTCCTCCACCAGATTGAAAGCTCCTGCGTCCACCATGGGACTTCCTGTCGGTTTCATTTTCAAGAAACAATGAAAACAGGGTTAGAGTAAAAGCAACCAGAGATAACCTCAAAGATGAAACCTGTATAGAACGGTAAACATTCTTCTTTTATTATCTAGGCCAGGGATACTTCTTATAGGTATATCGCTGGAAAGAGATATTATTGCAAACAGAATATGTTTTAAGTTGGAAATGAATGTTACAATGCTCGAAACAGTTAGGTAGGTTGGAGACTTACTAGTTGACCAGCCAAAAAACAGAAGATAATGACGAGAGATTATAACAATCCAGCTTCTCCTACGGCTAGATTGGATCGTAGGAAGACTAATTGTAGATACGTGGATAGCACAAGAAAGTGGACTGATTAAATCAAGAATACAAAGACCACGTTCGTAGGTAGTCTTATCTACCCATATGGTATGTTTCGAATTAAAGTAAACGACAATGAGGACATTTTTTCATATTGAGCGATGGTTAAGATATCGACGAGATTAACCAAAACCTTATCAAAGACAACAAAATTATTAGGAGAAATATAAACATTAACTGTATGGTGTAATATATTTAATCGAGTACTTTGGCATAGTTATCACAATTCAGTATTGAAAAGGAAGTGATGGAATTAACAAGAACGGGGAGAACACAAAGAGTTCTAAACTAGTTCAACCGCAGAATCATGTCCTGCAATGTTATTGGTATCAGAAAAGTGTAAAGCCCCAGCTTCTCTAAGTCGTATATTCCCCAGTAGATAGAAAGGAGCAACTTGTCTTCAGATCCGAGCTTACAAGGGGATAGGGGCTTAGCACCTAAGGTGCCTTCAGATCCTCCAACAAGCAAACCTTCTGCCTCGACCCTTGGGGTGACTAACACGGCATCTGCTATGGAAATCTTCCCATTACATCCCCAGCTTAAGAAAGGGATCCGAGATAGTTTCGAAGGGCTCAACGCGAGAAGAGGAATCTAAATGACTTCCACACAGAAATCTGACGAACTCTCACTTCTCGACGTGTGAAAAGCTGCAATTGCTTGCCCTCAGAGAATCACATTAACCATACGCATGATGTGAAACTATCACACAAAATGTATCCACTGAAGTTAAAGGTTAGAAATTTTAAACCCGTATCATTTTCTGAGCGCGGCAAAATATTTTGCATTCGAGTTTTCGTCTGTGTCGGTATCCGTCTCAGCAACAGTTTTTAACGTTTCGCCAAATGGCCGTGAAGACCTAGATCACCTTTTCGGTTAATTGTTATAAATAGGCTGTTTATTATTCAAAAGGGTAAAGGCCTAAACCACTAGGAAGTTATACACTTAATCGCTGGTTTATCATTGATCTCTTTTTAATGAAATGACTTCCGAAACCATGTTCGAAGCAATACCGGTTGCAAACAGAAAATATCTCGTTTCTCGTGTCATATTAATGACTCATTTACTCCCAGCATTTTAAGACAAGAAATTTCTCAGTGTGGCGAATTTATTCAGCACTATTGTAAAATACAAAAGCATAGATAATTGAATTAAAACCTTTTATAGGAAATTACACTGAATATTGAATACTAACGTAGATTAGTATTCAATATTCAAAATTGGTTTTAATTGCACTCAACTGTCGAATACAATAACGTGGGAAAACTATATTTTAGACTAAACTTTATTATCTTTAACTACTGCAAATTATCAAGCTATTATAAAGACTTTAGAACCTGTAGGTTTTTTTTAATAATTCAGTTATTTTTGATAGAAATTTTTATGCAAACTTTTTGCTGTCAGTAGTTAGCTCTACCACCCACTCCTTTAATTTAAATAATTTAACACAATTAAAGACAGGAATATAATTTTAGAGGTTTGAAAGTTTCCCTCTCGATAGATGCCTATAAATTAAAATGTCATCGTACTAAATAAATTACTATATCATTTTTATATGCTAACAAATCTCAATCCCACCCCTTCTCTCTCGATACATACGTATATTGAAAATCCGGAATAATACCTGAATTATTTGAAGCAACCAACAGAAAGATCAAATATTAAGTACTCATTAAAAAAGTTTCCCTTCTCACGTGGGATTCTTTTTTAAATAAAAATGCAACAGGATTAATAAAAAGTTCAATTTAACTACGAGTTTCATGGGCATAGAATTCTTTTTATTATATGTATTTGCATTTTATTATGACTGTTTCTTCCAATGTAGAGATCGATACCAAAAAGAACTGTTATAAACCTTGAAAATTTCATTTTTAACCTTTAACTAATGTTTGGGAGACTAAACTATCTCTAGATGTTTCTTTTATTTCATTTTTATGTGGGTACTGAGGTTTGTATATTTTGACACTGGATCAGTTGTAAACATGCTCAGGTGTCTCTGATACACCAATTCAAGATTTAAATGAATTCAAATTTATTATAATTGGCAACGAATATCTAGTTTCACTTTTTCCCTTTTAAGTAAAGTTCGAATTGTGCAAAACACTTTTTTTAAACTCTAAACATACCAACACCTAATACCTATTTTTAGTATGACCGGATTTTATGTTTCCTGATTGAATGTATGAAATATGGATATTGGGAAGGAAATAAACTTTATTATAACTAAACATTTTTTTCGGGTATGAAACCCGAGGTGAAAGTGTGATAGTATAAAAACCGAAATGGCTTAGATTAAAATCCGATTGGGGCTACATATTGTATTAGGGCTTGGCAAAGGTGGAATTTCCATCGTGCTATTGAATCTTAGGGGCGCACAGCCGTGCATAAAATGCTTGCAAAATAAGACTATCAAACGAAATATGTTCGAAGATGATTTGCTCCCGAATAGTAATAAGGCAAAGATAAAATAGATTTTTTTTTAAATTCCGGTAAAAGAATAGGATTAAAATTCTATAAATTAGAACTATTAAAATAATGACTGAAAGTAGAACACAGGAAAAAATGATTTTTCGAAATCATTCGAGTTTTGATATTGTAGTGTTCTGGGGCTCTAATTGAGCCCGAAAAAGGATATCGGAGGCCCACGTATAGACTAAAGATCTTTGTTTTAGAAACATAGTGTTGAAGTTATGATAAATACAGAGGAAACGATGAATATCTACAATGAAAATGATGATCGTTACAGGAATCAGCTTCCCAACCGTTTGGAGAGGAAAAAAAAGGGGAGGGGAAAGACAATCTCAGTCGCTCGTCTCGACGTTCTCGGCCGATGAGTCACAGGAGACTCGATCGGTCAAAATTCACTCTGGGCCTCGAACTCCGGTTTTTTTTATATCGTCGCCTGACCGCAAAATCCATCTCAGCTGATCGAACATCTGGTTGATGACGCAGTGAGGAAAACCGTCCGTAGAGCAGGTCCAATGGAAGTTTGCAGTAATCGGGAACAATCTCGAAGATCATTAATCGATGTCTCCGGACAAACCTTTGGAAAACAAGGTAGAAAAGTATTGCTGCTTCCCTTACAATGTAGAGGATGGTTCTCGGTGTTAACAATCCTCTATTCAGCATCCTATTTTGCGCGAAACAACGTCCTTTCACTAGGTAAAGAAGAGCTCAGTTCAAGTGCTCACAAAAGGCACGTTTGCTATTTTTCTACGTTATGCCGTTTTTTCTCACGGTCGTAGATAGGTCTGTATTTGGAAATTTAATGTAACGAGAATTCGTTACAATATATTTAAAACTCAATTCTGGGTTTGATACTAGGAAAAGAGGAATTTGAATTTTTTTTTCTGACTTGCATTTTTCTAAAACGTCAGAATTAAAAAATATTTACTCTGCCAAATTTCAACTTAAAACTGCTAGGATAATTTTTCATTTATAAGAGTAGAACAGAGGAAAAAAGGACTTAGAATTGTTTTTCTGACTTGTATTTTTCGAACACCATCGAAGTTTGCTATATTTAAATTTCAATGTTTGGGTTGGATAATAGCCCTACCCCTACTATATTCCACCATGTAGGACTTTCTTGTACTGTACTACTTTTGAAAAGGACTTTTTGTTTGACTTTGATTTTGTTAACTTCAACCTCAACTTTTTCCGTCTCCCTTCGCCTATCCCTATCCTACTGTACCCCTTTGCTTTGCACAACTGTTTCTCCACCCCTTACCCCTTTCTCCAACAGCTCCCCTACCACCAATCTTATCTCTTTTCGTCACACTACCCATTTCCCCACCACCCTACCCTATCCCTTTCCATCGCCCTTCCATTTAAATACACTTAAAGTCATAGGCATTTCAATAGTGTAAAATTTCAAATTTTAGTTTTCAAGAAAATAATTTCCTTCCAAGTTTTGAAAAGGATTTCATCAGTTAGAGAATTACACAGATACGAATTTAGTAATTGCACTGAGAAACTTTCTATAGCTTAAAGTGAACATTTTTCTAGCTCGCTGAAATGGATAGAATTACAGCTACTCTTCCGTTGGTACAGGGACGTCAAGAGTATGTGTATTGAAAAAATACCACAAACAGCTTGAACTACGACAAAATCATCTACGCTAAAAGTAAGAAAATAATGTTAGAAATGCCTATTCTTCTCTTTATGTAATACATAAGGATAAAGTTGGTCGCTTTTTACTCTGTAAGTTGTGTTCATTTTGAATATATACTTTTTCCACTCTATTTGATAGTAGGGGCGCAAGTCAATTTTCCAAAGAACCTAGTTCTAGCCCTAAGTAGCATGGCTTTGTGCTAAGAAACAGTCCAGAGATATCCTAGAATTGGGAAATCCTCCTTGGAGATTGCCGAGCGATGGCCGATTGGTCAGGGTGCTGGCCTTCGGTACCGGAGTTCGTGGGTTCGAATCCCACTGTGGTATGGATGTTCGGAATCGGCTTTAAGCTGTAAGTCCCGGTCTCATTATCCCTCGTGTTGCAAAAGAGTAGACCATATCACTCCAAACCAAACCAAACCTCCTTGGAGATTACCACTTACGGATGATCCTGGGTCAACCTACGACAGGAGATAATCCTCGGATTTCATGATCAGCATGTAACTCTTTGTCTGGGGTAAGAGGATGACAAAGTTTTTGTGCAGTCACACAAGAGAAAGATTAGTTCGCTTTATTATCAAATGACCTTTATTTTAAATTCGAAATAATAATCTTATTTTCAAATTCCAATAATGGGAAGATTTAAAATGGTTTTTGAATTTCCTACCTGATTTTCAAACAATGTTACCTAAAAGAACTAACCAGTGGAATATCTGTTAAAAAGCTAAAATACTAAAAAAATGATTCTCTTGCAGCAAACAATTTTCCTACTCTAAAGAGTTGAGCATTAACTCTTTATGGAAATACATCTAGATATATTTTTCATTCTGACGACTGTATCGGATTTTCCCAGTTGTGATAAGCATTTTAAATTTTTCAAGAAATATGGGATGCTTTAATTTTCAATTCCAGTTTGTCCAAATTAAAAATGAGATCAAATGTCCTTCTGTCGTGAATCCCGATCTTTTTCTTAAGCAAGATTGGTCTAGTTTTAATTATCATTCCTGATATACGTTGTGCCTCATTTCCTACAGAATGTCGAAATGGCTTTTACAATTTCACTACACATTTCTTAGAAATTATTTTCATATGAATGTTTGCAGTCGACTTTGCCTATCTAATTTTTTAAATGTACCAATGTTAATTCTGATAATGTATAATTTACAAGTAAGGTATTACATCAGGTGTTTGGATTCCTTGTCTGGCCAAGGACTACACGTGTATTGACTTTTTTCTTCTTTCCACTCGAACTTTTGGTAATTTGTTTCTTGCCAAAAGTATAAAGTTTTTTTTTTTTTTTTTTTTTTGCATAAGATATATATATATATACATATATATATATATATATATATATATATATATATATATATATATACACACACATATATATATATACACACACACGCACATATATATATACACATACACATATATATACATATATACATATATATAAAGGGAAATTTTAAGCACCTGTTTTTATTTTAAACCTCACTGAATCTAGATCTTTTCCACTGGGTTTTATTGCAGAAACATGCTATATTTTCTATATCTAGAACAACAGTTTTTAATATTTATACCTTTAAGATCTTTATGAAATATATATTTCTTGACTACTATCATTCAGTTTTAAATTTTAACTTAAACTGGAATTCTGAATCGAAAAATGTTTGTTTCTTTAGTTATGCAGATTGTAGCATTAGTTAGCACACAGATAATGGTAGAAAGTGTTCAGTAACTGTATACATACGAAAATTAGATTACTTTAAATCTTTTATTCAATCTATATATTTTGAACTGTCTCAATTTTACATTTCGATCCTAGTTCAAATTCAAAACTTGGAAGTGTCCATGGCTTCGGAAATACTTGAATTTCACTGAAAATGCATCATATATATTGCGATAACAATTGTTAGCATAAAAATGTAATTGCAGGTAGTCTTTAGAATTGAAGTTTTTTAGATTATTATGCAAAGGGATCTGCCATACTTGGATATCACTGCCGTATCTCATAACTCCTTTCTCATTAATCTCACGAAATTCATCAAATCGTTCCCAAGACAAAATAGTGGAAAAAAAAACTAATACGAAGGGAGAAAAATTTAATCTTAAAGATTAAATTTTCTCCCGTCGTATATTTTTTGTATTAAGAAGAAATGCGGTAAAGTGCTGCCATCTTCCGGCAATATTGAGAACTGCAGAATCAAAACGTTTTAGTCTAATTGCTTGACAATGCGAAAAATGGTTTGTTACGAATAATTAAATGACACATTCAAACTCTATCAATCTATCCATCCATTCATCTATCCGTCCATATAATAAATATAGATAAGCATAAATAGGATTGATGTAATTCATAGTTAGTGTCGATGAAATATTTATTTTAAATTTTGCTAGAAATCTATGAGACTAGTAGAGAAGTAAAGAAATTGCTATGAAAGAGTTGTTAAGTTTGATAGAAAAGATTTCAACAATCAAATTCATTATTTAATTTATTAATATTTAACAAAGATATGAAGTTAAAATAGCATTACATACCTATATCTGGTGGCACCTCGATCTAATGTTTCCACATTGATTGTTCTATTGATTTGGTACAGAATATATTCCCATGGAGAAAACGTTATTTTTTCCTGGATTTTGCTTACCTGTATCTATCATCGAAAAATGTCGATTCCATCCCTTTGTATTCCCGGAAATATTGTTTTTGTACCGTTTGTATGAATGTGTTCAGATCGTCTGGAGATATTTCTGGCTCATGAGGGGTATTTCCTAGATTGTATTTTAATAGTGGTACTGACTAATGTACAAAAATTTCGATTCCCGGAAATATTGTTTTTGTGTCGTGCTTCCAGATCGTGGGGAGAGTAAAAAGATTTCTGGCTCATCTTGGGTATTTCCTTGATTGTACTTATGTGGAAATAGTCATTGCTTCAGAGACTTAATAGAACAACTATTCCTATGTAGACAGTTTTCAAAATAAGTATTGGCACATGAATCATTTTAAAGTTTAATGGGATAGAAAATAGTTTGAATACAATATATTTAGCGCACGTTTTCGGTCGTACAACAAAAAAATGTTTGATGAATTTAAATATAAGACTTTTATAAAATTATTTGTGAACTGACCTAGTATGAAATGTAGTGCTTTTAGTTTTTATAGTTCAAATGAATTTTTATGTTTAAATAATTACCTTTAAATGTTTGTTAATTTCGTACAATTTTTGAAGTCGAACATTGAATTTAATTTTTTTAAAGTAATTCAGATTGGTATCTAAAACACTGTAGAGATGAGAAATCGTATTATTAAGTTCCTTAAAAATTAAATTTATACTAAGAAATCAGAAAAAATGTGTGTTTACGATTTACAATTGTTATATACATGATGAGAAAGTCTGATGAAATTCGATACATCAAACAATCCCTCAGACACGGACATCTAAGAAAGTTTACAATGAGAGCAAAACTAAATATTGTTAAAACAGCTTTAAAAGATTCTATGGGATCCACTGAAAAAATTGTTCATTATTTTTTAGTATCTTTTGATATTAGAGTAGCACCTGAGACAGTAAGAAGTGTTCGCCTACTGCATGTTTCAAAGAAAGAATCCCAAGGTTAAAACCATTTATTAGTGAAATAATCAGAAAGAAATGCCTGGCAATTGATTTAGCCTACGGGAATAAAGCAATAGAGCTTTAGTAAATCAGCAATTATTCTTCAAAAGTGAAAGTCTCAAATTTTTTCTCTATCAAATATTCGAAAAATTTGGTATAAAAAGGAACCTACGTTAGATTTAAACATATACTCTAAACTCTGAAGTATAGTGTGAAAAACGTTACGGTTTATGGGCATATGACTTATAAAATTGGATTTTATTGAGACTAAAAGGACATTTTTACCATATACGATGTGTTATGGTATAACTTATTAAGCAATGTTAATGAAATTCGAGCAAAATTTCTATTTTCATGACAATAATGATGTAAAGCATACCGCTATAGTTATTAGGACATGCCTACTCTAAATTTTTTGAAGACGACTGGAACTTCTTCAAAATCTTTAGACCTGAATTTAATAAAAATTTAGGAATGTTAATGTGTACCTAATTTCGAAAAAATGAATAATCGGAAGTAAAAACAGTTAAAAGAAATAAAATTCATGTTGCAGAAATGAATAACAGATACAACTGTCAAAAATAGTAAAATCTATGCAACAACGTCTTAAAGAAAGCTAAATAACTACACACAAATAAGTTGTATGATTTAACTAAAATTTTCTTAATTGCAGCACACTGATGAAAAAATACTTTTTCTTCTATTACTCATACTGTACTTGTCTGTTAAATTATATAATTATTTTTTATTTAATTTTTACGTTTTAGAGTACTTGAAATGAATGTGTTAGCTTCAATTTATTTGATTTTACAATATGTTAAGAAAATGAAGGGTGCAAATATGACAAATGTTCCCCCAGGGGTCGCTATCTCCTACTTCAGTGTTTGTTCAGGCTTTTCTCTTGATGATCTCATAGCAGTGTAAGGTGTTTGAAGTCCAATCCTTTGAGTTGCTTTTATGGCCACGTGTCTGCCGTTGCTGTTGGGCAGGAATGGGATAGTTGCTTTGCTGACCCCTACTATGGAGGCATCTTGCCTTCTCCCCCGTTTATGTCCAAATGGAAAACAAAGTTCAATCCATCTAAAGGGAGGAAACTAATAGAACCAAAACCTGCAATGGATTATCCAGTTCTTGCTCGAAAAACGTTCTGCGTGCATGCAAACGTAACTAACTAAAAATATCTTCAGTTCTCTAATCTTAAAAGCATTTAATCCCACAGAATTAAAACCAAACAAACAAAGCTATACCACAGTTACTGAACGTAATAGAAATCTTTGCTTTAAATATCAGTCCTCCAGCCCCTATATAAGGACCTCTCGTAAAACAGCCTACTATAAAAAAAACCTTTCTCTACAAAATAACCTTTCCAAAGAAAATAAGTAAACAAGCAAATGTCCACACCTAAGACAATTATATGAAAATGTATGTCTCCCCTGGGGAAAGCATGTTAGCTGACAAGTCTAGGTCGGAGACGGAAATATCGAACCCTGCACCCTAGTTGCTCGTTTAATTATGTCATGGAACTGTCATGACTTTAAATCCCAACGCTTTCAACACTGTGTGTATTGCTCTTCTGGAAACGTAAAGTGGCTAAACAGTTAAAATATCTATACCGGAGGAGGAAAGTTTCTGGTGGTGTCACCCTTCTTACCGCTTATGACTGTCCTTCATCGCTCATTACTCTTCCTGTCCATTTACAATAAATTGCCTCGAAAATTTATATAAACTCACTAAGTAGCCTTTATCTACCTCGAAACACCTCAATAGACCCCGTTTCTTAAACCGTATTTCTGAACCCCTTTTAGAATTCTAGGAGATCTAAACGGTCCTAACCTGAGAGGGGGCAGCCCTAATATTAATTGACATGGTAGACAAAGAGAAAACCTGATTTCTGGCCACAACCTTTGTTTGTTGAATTCTGAGCAGAACATTTACTTTCCTACTGAATCCTACCATGCCCTTGATCTCGCCATTTGTTCAGCTTTAACGTTGATACTGATCTCCGTACTAGTGACCATTTTCCTGTCATTTTAATGCACACCATACTCACTACTACTGTTTCAGATTGTTCAATTGGAATACATTTCACAATTTTGCAGAAATTCCTTCACGAAACCTGAGAAAAACGTCCATCAAAAAGGCTGTTAAAATCGGGACTAACACCATTATTAATTCCTCTGACTATTCAATTCCAAAATCATCTGGATCAGTTTTAAAATTAACATTTTTAATTTTTAATTTATCAATTTTCAGTTTTTGGTTTTTAATTTTCAATTTTCCATCTAGTAAATATTTTCTATTTTAATATTATTGTCATATTTTTTGTTGAGTGATCTTAAATGTGCTTTTAACGTTTTCAATTTGTTTTCTCTCTCATTCTCAAAATCCTTTTACTGGTGTTGTTTGCTTTGCTTTATGTGTTCAAGTTGTTTGGCGCATATGTCCGTGGAAATTAAGCGCCGTTAAACTCCAACCAACCAACTAAAATCATCTGGATATTCTCGTAGACAAAGCAAGTCTTGATGGAATGATGACTTATGAAATGCATATAGACTAGAGGAATGCAGGATATCCTGATACCGAAAAAATTGAGTTACATTTAAGTGATGCAAAGGCGTGTTTAGGAATCCTTTATGTCACAGTGAGATTCATGGAGAAATTGCATCAATAGCTCATCTACTTCTGTCATGACTAAACAGATATAGAGTAAAGTCACCCGTACAATATCCTAACAACCAAATTCATACTTTGATATATGACAATAGTACTATTTTTCTTTAAAAATTATTACTAATACTATTTCTTCCTACGCCTTTAGATACCTGTTCCACTAATGGTTACAATCCATCTTTCATCCAAATAAAAACAAAAAGTGAAAAAACTATATTAATTTTTACACCCAAGCTTCTTTATCTAAGACTTTCTCACGGTGCGACTATGTTCATTAGAGAGGTCCATTCTTTCCAAAAATTATTTTCTAACCAATAAATTTAAATAACCAAAGCCCCTCCGATCATTTGAACACTTTTTTCTGTGCAATACTTCTTTTATTACTAATTTATTACCCCCAGTAATTCTGTAATCAAACCCAATAGATGCAAAAAAAATGTTGTCTTTTTTATTATTTTTAATAAAAACCTTATTTATTACTGAGAGGAAAAATACTTATTGTTTGATTACCAATTTTCTGCAATTGTATTTATTTCCAACGCCATTTAAATATAAATTATGCATACTCTAAAGAGATCGTGTTTGGAAAGAACTTGCTTTCTGAATGTAAAATGTTTTGTTAATATAGTGCATGCCTGACTATCTTTAATTTTTTCATTACAATACAGAGAATAGAAATCTCATTATAAAAATATTTTTTCAAATGAACGTTTTATATTTTTTGAAAACCATATATCTCAACATATACAAATGAAAAAGTACCGGTTTAAATATAATCTTAAAATATTTTTTAAAAACTGCTGACAAATTTAATTTCTGTTAATTCTTTTCCGAATCATCAAGTTGAGTCTCCTTAAGATTTAAAATAAAATAAGAAAAATACAAAAAGTTTAGCTCCACATTAGCCTTCAAGATAAAACACACCAGCTTCAGAAAAAAAAAACATTAACAGCTATGAAACTGACAATAAAATATTTACAGAATATTTTTTCGAGAAACATACAAAAATATAAGGTTTTTTATTTTTTATCCTGTGTATTAAGCGGGATTGAAAACGTAAGATAAACATGATGGGCCTTAAAAAATCAATTGAATCCTCCCAACTTTGCTTTGGATGTTCGGAAGCATCAAAGAAAAATGAACTTTTGTTCTGTGATTTTTTTTTACCATTACTGATTTTGTTGGTGTCTGCTTTTGACAGGACCTTACTTATCCACTTGTTTATATTTTTCCTGCAGATAGATTAATTTTTCACCCTCGCCGATAAATACGGAGGTCATACTATGTTGTTAGGAGCTCTAGTTGGTGGGAAGGAGACTATGAAAGGCTTAGCTCGAAAACCTGCATATTAAATTTCATTAATAGTTAGAACAATGTTCAGAAAATGAAATCTAAACAAAATGCCAGACAAACAGCTTTAGATAGACAAATAAGCTATTTTTTTTGACTAAGTTTATATTTGATGCCTAATTTCTGTATTGCTGACTTATTTTTGCATGCTTTAGATAGCAAATGTTCTTGTCACCTCTTTTATTCATTTCATTATAATAAGTATTTGTTTGATGGTATTAGACTGTGTCACTAGAGGATCCAATCTTGTAGGAATTAATTCCCACTACTGTAGAAATGCTTGAATCTGAAACGATTGAAATTGAAATTCATTATTAGTTA